>JAHZMW010001878.1:0-92914 GCA_027743745.1 Alloscopus bannaensis | reverse complement strand
TATGAAAATCGATGGACCATGTCCAAAGTTATAATAAATCAAAAACAGGAAAAGACTTATCTAAAGCCCTTCGTATTTGCATTGCGCAAAAAAACGAACTGGTGGTAGCGGACACGAAAAGTGGTGGAAAAAACACGACTCATTCACATATGCCTTTTGAATGTGTGGTAGTAGTGGTTTTCATCAAAGATCAAGACAAGTGGAGATGAGAACGGGGAGGAGGAGGACGGGTAAAAAAATGCTTTTACTTCGCATTGCTCAACTTGTTGAGGCAAACTTGAGGCTTTTTTCAAGGTGCAGTGCAGGTGAGGTGAGATAACGGCAAGACCCGTTCCTCCCAGAGAATTTTTTTTTCAAACATGTAACATAGCTATACACTCACTTTTTACACCAATATATTACCCTGTGTTACTCCCATCACAACAACCCTGTGCTATTCGGTGTCTTGCATATTGGCGGAAGTGACCTTTCGCCTTTTTTTCAGACTGGCTCTCACTCAAAGAAGGATATCGCAAAGATTTTAAGTTGAGGATTTCGCAAAGAAAAAAAAACGTTAGTTAGAGTACAGTATGTACTCTAGCACATATTCGAATTCCCGAAACTTGTGAAAAAAGATTTAAATCCTCCTTGTCTTCAAGTCTTTTGACGTCGTCATCAATGTTGAAGTATCAAACCTAGTAAAAAATGTTTTGTATAATGTAATAATAATTATGTTTTGTATGGGATTTCCTTGTTGCAATTATTGCATGCAAAGTGGCTCAGAAAATGAGACATGACTTGAAATTGAAAAGTTATTAGTAACTTTCACAAACAAAGTAAAAGATGGGATCAACTGTTACTTTTCCTGTTAGGAATGGCCACAGCCTCTTTTTGGCATTTTTATTTCTCTTTAAAGTACACATGATTAGTATACTTTTATGGTAACGTGTGTACGATTACAAAATTTACTATCATTTATTTATTTCCCTGCAAAAAAAAAACCGCAGCGTCGTTCAGAGTGTGTGCAACAGCTAATTTGCTCGTCTCGTGACAGATAATATGTCTACTTATATATGTACTAATATGCTAATTACTTATGTGCACCTTTTTTGCAAAACATTCCATTGCCAATTCACATTCGCAGAGTGATGACGATGAGAGATATTTGTTGCAATTCAGGAAATTGTGCAAAGAGAAGGGGACATAAGAAACTCATTTTTCTCCCCACTACAAATTAAATTTATATCTCAATCACGCGCATTACTTTGCTCACTCTCTCAGTTGTTACTCAATTGTTATTAGGTCAAGTTATTACGGAGCGTTTGCAATGGACAATGATGTGTGCACAATATATGGGTGACGGGATGGGAGGAACGATCACTCAAATTAAGGAAGCCAACTGTCATCTCGTTCGTATTGAATTTGAAAATTTTTTACGAGAGCAATTCCTGCCTTCTTACTTGTCTCGCTAAAATTATTATATTCGTTTGACAATGCACATTCCTTTTCTCTCTCTCGGCTGTCAAAATATGAGCTAAAACGTCCGCATACAGAGTTGAATATATGTGTGTGTCACTGCTCAACTCGGTAATTGCTAAATAGGAATCGAACAGGATTTGTCAATACGATTCTCCGATGTGAGCAAAAAAAGTCACAAATTTATTCGATTAAAAATGTGCAGCAATGCCATACATATACATTTTGAATGTTATGATATCTACCTAGGTATATATTTTTTGCAGTCAATCAAACCCCAATTCCTGTGTTTGCAAAAAAAATACAGGAATACTCACATTGCGTCTAGGTATGACTTGCAATTTGGTTGCTGACTGCTGCTCTATTATGCAACTTTATCGTTGAAATGTCACGTAAATTTCACGCAGATAACTGACATACTCTACCGCAACATTTATGACAACTACGACGGCAGCTTATTATATTTGATGTTGTTTTTTCATTTTACTTTCTTCATTTTGTTTCCTCAAATACCTTTTATTCCTCTTTATCACCCACTACCTCAATAATGCAGGGTAAACGACAGACACGAGAGAGTCGTCAATATGATTTTATATGAAGGCATCGTGTTTCCCGTTTAGTAACGCGATAATACCAATTAAACTGCGCTATTGTGCATAATACATATATTTACATGGAACTACACTATACGATGATTATGCAGGGGAATGAAGTGCATGTATATCATTATGTAAATGAGGATTGTGTTTATATACAAAACCGATGGTAATGGGCACACTATATTTTCTACTAGAGTCTCTCGTCGAGGTACAGCGCTTTTTATATTCGCTGTAACTTGGAGGATGGTTAGTGTCATCATGTTGTGACCTGGTCTCGCACTACTCATCATCGTTACCCCATATTGACTGCACAGTCTGTCTCCTCCTCACTTCAAAATTATATAACCAAACTTGTGGTGATTGTTGCTCAGTTGTTGTGGTGATTACTTAGGTGTCACATATCGACACGTTCGCTGTGCACTCATTGTTGATGCAAGAAATGCAAACAAATAAGGATATGTCAGAGAGCAATCATGCAGCGTATGACAATAATGTCATCATCGTGAGAGAGCACATGCTTCAAGTGCGACTTATATGTGATTGTATGACGCTACATGTATGGCAGCAGAAGTGAATATGAGGTAATCCTGCTCCCTGGGAGTGACACAAATTTGTGTGACGAAAACTTTGGAATCCTTCCGCTCTGTCTTGTCCATTTGATTAATGAAACTTTAAGTATGGGAGAAAGGCCAGGTTTTAATTCAACCACTTTAAATTTAGCATTAAAAGATGTAACGGCTTAGCAGATTAAATTTTAAAAAAAAGATTACTTCGTTAAATCAAAAAACATGTTGGTATGTCGTGGTATGAGTGGAGGACCGTAATTGAGGTAAGAAAAACCGGGAATGGAATGCAGCCAGATAAATTTATGACAAGAGGTCGTCATTCCAACAATATTCTCAAACGGCTAATGAAATAGTTTCCACTTCGTTTTACACTAATTGAGCGACAATGCAGAGTGATGCAAGTGTGTGTGGTAGCACTATATTTACACATATTCTCATTCGTCGAGCTTCTTGCATTAGAAAACATTGTATTTGAGGGAGTCGTCAAAGTATTTGCATTTCGTGCTTCGAAAATGTCTAGCCATGTCTGTAATATACGGTTACAATGATGATTTATAAATGATAAAAGTGATGATGATGTGTGTGTGGTGTATTTCCCTTTATCTTAAACTGCACATTACTATTACACCTCATTATTGCAGAGTTGCGTCGTTTTTTTTGCGATAGATTTTCTTGTAACAATCTTTGATAAATAATTGAGGATATGAGGAACAGGGAACTATGCAAGCAGACATACGCTCAAACAAAGTTTCGCATCTTATCTCATGTTACCATCAACTGTCAGACTCACTTAGAGAAACAGGTAAAGGGGATTTTTTCTTTTCGCGCTGTACCATTTATTTGGCATGTCGTGAGCTTGCCTGTAAAGGGACAATAGTATATGTGGGTTTTTTTGTGGAGTGCAAAATATATGCGTATATATTGACATCCTTCGCGTTCCTCCTGCAAATCTCTTTAGGCCTCACTCACCATGTTCTTTGGTATAAAGAAAAAAATAGGCGACGCAATAATCCCTTTAGACAAGTGCGTACACAGGAGAGAGATGCTTTTGTTGTATTCTTTTCAGCTTCCTTGTTTCCACCCCTTCTCGCTTCACACTCGTCTTCCCAGAAAAAAATACACTTTATTGGCTAACATTGGTTTGATGTAGAGTTGTGTGGTGGCAAGATTTTTTTAGGCCATGCTGCACGGTGCATTGCATTTTGCATTGTAAAGTTCTGAAGATGCAATTCAAATTGTGTTGCATGCAATAAAAATTGCACACCCCTTCCTCAGAAGAGCATGTGATTGATAATATGTGGTGTACTCGAGCATGCAAATGTGTCGCGTTATTTTTTGGAGGATATTTATGAAAAGAGGAAAATCAAAGTTGGCATTACTTAGTATGCGTTTTATGAAAAAAGTAATTACCAATTATTTACCACCCACGTTTTGTGTTGAATGGCACAATGGACTTATTACGAAGGTGCCGTTTTTTTCTCCTAAGAACAACGTAGACAAAATTTGTTGGAATCGAGTTGTCGATGATGAGCTCATCGCAAACTTATTTTCTCTCTGGCTGGCAACAAGCAGGAAGGATTGCGTCGAATGTCTTACTGTAGTGATGACCGACATCAAACGATCGTCCATCAACCAAGAGTTTGGAAAACATGCACATTAAAAATATCAAATTTCATGTCGCCAGGATCTACGTCGCGCATTAAGTGTCCATCATTTTTTTCTGGAGCAAAATGTATACATGTTTCTCCCTGTCAATATGTGGCAAAACTTGGAAAGCAATAAAAAAATTATAATGCTTGAACGCCAAATATGGGGAGAGTAAAATTGGAAAATTCATGGACAAGGGGAAGTCCTGGTACTGAAAGTAAAAATCGTTAGATTCTACGGAAGTCTGGCATAACCAGCATTTTTCTATGATCCAATTTTATGTCGTCTCAGAAATTAGATTTACGCTATCAAAGTCTGACACACGGAAAACAAAAACTTGTATTGTTTCCTCTCAAGGCTTCAGCAGAGAGCATTATTACAGTTTTAAAGTGTAAAGATTCAATTAGCGCATTGTGTAATGTGCACACGCACTCGTCGTCATAAAACGCAATCATAAATTGGAGTTAATTGAGAAACTCAAAAAGAAATACGGATTATCCCTTCTGGGCACACTCGTGCTCTCTATTATCCTCCAGAACGTGTGCTAATTCACACGGACGTGCAAAAGGGAACAAAACTGTTTTCGCAAAAAAAAATTAAACATTATGCAAAACAATGAGTTCATTTACAGTGCTATTATTACCCTCCATTTTGCAAACTCCTTCCGTTTACTTTGCGCTCTCAGGCAATTTTTCTAGTGTGCAAAATCTGTAATAATGTAGATGCTGTACACTGTGTGTGATACTTATCAGAAAATTGCAAGTGTGTGATTCATTGTTGTCCCCCATTTCCCTCTCATTCCCAATAAGTAAAAGGGATGGTTTTTTTCTACTGTTTAATTGTCATTTATACTGCACCACTGTTTCTCTGTGTTGTGTGTGCGGTGGCGCATTATTGCACTTCTTTCCTGAATCATGACCCACTTACTTTCATTAGCTTTGCAAGTAATGCAGAGATAAAGGAGAGAGGGATTATGCGTGAGTGCTAGCTTGCTTACTTTCAAACATAATTTATTATCATTACGAGACACACGATCATTCATTCATATCAACACATCAGTTATATAACAGAAAATCAGCTTACACCTGTACACACGATGAGTGCGCTCTATTCGAGTGTAATGAGTGTCTCGCGCTTCTCTCGTCAAATAGAATCATTAGTCAGTTTTGTTTATCACTATATTGCCACCGTATATAATACGCTATTGGAGTGGAGGGTAATCATGCAATAATATGATGGATAGGTATGTAATTTCTTTCCTCATAAGTGGCCTGAGCGTACACTTTTACCAATACAATGTGTAACGTCAGAAACGGCAATAAAAGCTAGCGTAAGTCAACCTGGCGCAATCACTTGTGAATGAGGTGAGTCCTGTCCTCATACTCAGTAATCGAATAAAAGTGAAAAAAAATGGATGATGATATTGTTGTATGAGTGGATGCTCACAGGAAGACATGCGAAACTCTAAAAGGGCAAACCACAAATTTGAAGTTGATGATTGTGTTGCTTCGAAAAATATCAAGTCAGGAGTACTCAATACGTTCACAAAGAAGCTGTTCCTCGAAATCCTATCGGTTTGAGTGATATATATTTTGGCCAATGTTCATGTGGCGAAAATGAGTTAAATTTATTGATTTCGAGCGACTCACACATGATTTTCACAAAATGTTGTTGAAGTGTGCGATTCGTGTGTCGAGAAGTATTTTTTAAAAAAGACAACACATACCTATTCAATCTTTAAATACAAAAATGACTTTGTAAATGGTACGAATGTAAGCTTGACATGACACATTCATCTCCACATTACGCTCAAGATGTGAAGGAAAAAGGGCAAAGGGAGTAAAAAGGGGTGTCTTTATTTAGTCTATGAATAGTATGCCTATTATTTCCTATACTTTTGGAGTAAGGCTTCTCACCTTCTTCTATTCAAACGAGATTCAGACGACGCCTCAACGAGAGAAATACATTGGGGTAGAAAAAAATTGGAGAAAAAAACTAAATGTACTCAAGTCCGGCAGTTTGCACACCATCAAATCAGCTCATTTAATGTATGACTACGTATTACTTACAAACGCGTCTCTCTCTTACTTTGCACACATTTTTTTATTCTTTTCCATTTTACCTTAGTGGATTCCGTTTTTTTTTCGTGGTTCATCTGTGTGGAAAGAGCGAATCTTTGTGAATGCAGTACCTATATATACACCCATTTTGTTTCAGACGCCGTGTCTCTCTCCTTATGTATACATAATCTTTATTTATCATCCTTTCATTTTTGACCGTTTTTTCTTCTTCATCTCACCCTGGCCTGGCTTAAAATGCGTGTTGCTATTTCTCTCTTGTTGAGCATTCGTCGTCATCCTGAGAGAGAAATGATATTATGCATTGCCATTTTTTACTTTCCTTACGACGCTGCTCCTGCTTGGAAACAAAGAAGGAATCTCAAGCTGCTCTTGATCCATGAATACATACAACAACACAACTGTCTCCTTTTCAAATTATCCTAGTTTTTTTTTTACTCGCCAACATCATGACGAGATATTTTCAAGAGATTCCCCACTGACCGTGCATAAAACGAGTTGAAGGTTTGACAAGAAGTATGCACGCATGCATCATGCATCCCAAATGTCTGTCTCATTTCACTTCTCCACACACTCGTCGCCGTTTTTCTTCCCCAATTTTTTTCTCCTTTGTATCCATCTGGAGAATCGGTACACTGGAATCATGACATGATTGCTGGAGGGCTTCTAACTCTGTTGTGAATGCAGAACTGATCTACGCAAATGATGCTTCAGTGAAAAGTTTGCAACATGCTGGAAGACTGGTGTGTCTGTGGAAATTGCCAACTTTTGAGAGCTAACAAGATCCGTGTTGTGTCTGATTTGGTAAAGCCACACGATTAATGTTTTTTTTCTTCACCCCAAAAAGTTTAACAGTCCGGCCAGATGCCTCGCATGCAGCCCGACAAGAAGTTTTGCTCGCTTCAAAAGTTCACAAAAAAACGTCTTCGTCTGATCTTCGGGAATGATTATTATTATATTACAGCACACACAACGCGGTTGACTGAGTGTGTGCATAATTCGACTTGGTGGGATACAAATATAGTTCAAGACTGAGCTGTTCCGATGCATAATAAAGAATTTGCCTTTTGTATTTCTTTCTATCGTAAATCTCGTTGCAAGAAATCCGAAGAGCGATGTTTTTAAGTGATGCACCATGAGAGTTATTTTAGTTTACACAGAGAGATAAAGGCAATCGAAGCATATTGAAAGGAAATAAATCGCTAAATGTATTTAATCGTTGGATTATTACAAAATTTTGACGAAAAGTGAGGCAGTAGCTAGGTAAATGGCGCGCTGTCTTTGTCCTCAAAGAATTCAAAAAATCTGTCCCTCTCCCTTCGATTAGTTGTCGCATCTGCATAATTTGATAAGCGTCTTCAAATGCTTGAAAAATCGAAACCACGTGCTCCTAATGAACCCTTGTTAAAACCCAACAGCAACTACAAGTACGGATGCAAATGAGAAGTAAAGAGAAAAATTGGGAAACGATTGAATTCGACATGCGTGAAAATGCGGACGTATAAAATGAGACGCGTCCGTAATATAATCTATCATCAGTTATCAATTACGCCAAGACTCCTCTGCACTCGCTGCAATATCTCTCATCTCATCATTAATATGTATGTCATACGCTCCTTTCAGTTTCAATCGATGAGCCTTGAAGAAGCTCGAAAATGTTATCGTAATACTAATAATATTATACCTTCTTCTCTCAAGCAAAAATTGATAAACCGCACACACATTAATGCAATCAACATGTGTCTTTGATACCGGAGAAGAGTGTTTTCAACACGAAAAAGATGAACGATAGTCTCCTAATATTACCTTTCGTCATCATGTCACCGTTTTAAGAAACATTCTCTCTCCCTCTCTTTTTATGAGCCGGAAGTCAAACGTTTAAAATGATAGACAGCGTTATTGTTTGTTTTGTCTGCGGCACGACACATGATATTGATATCGAATCTGAAAGACTCCTCTTGAGAGAGAGACGATGATATTCTGCTTTTGAAATATAAAGCCGTGATTTATTATGTATATTAAATGCAAGCATACAGACACACTAGAGGGAAAAATGTGAGTGTATTTCATCATCGTCGTCGTCAGATTATCAATATATAAAAATACATACATGCTTTTGCTAAACGTCTCATCATCATCGCATCGGTTACCTCTTTGTTCTTGCTCCATTTTTTACAGTGCACTAGCGACACAAAATCTGTTTGATGCCTAAATGCAAATGTATTCGATGCTCTTCCTGCTATTTGCATCAGCACAATTCTTCCCATTCTTCTGAGGTCTCTGGCCAAAGTACGTATTGTCTCTGTATCTCTTCTTATCAATTTATAAACCATGCATAAATTCCACTCTCAAACGAAAGGGAAGCCAAGGGGAGCTCCCCTGAAATCGAGAGCATCACTTACACACACCATTGACTTCAAGACTCTCTGGCGTGGACGCACTCATAAAGCAATAAGTACATACACCTATGCTCCCTTTAATTTATGGCAAAATTCCGGATTTAATGTGAGCCTCGCGCTGGGACGCATTGCAAAATGCGTACAAAAAGCGGGGGGATCACGAGGAGTCAATGTGACTGTGTGGGCTCAAACTTCGAACTACGTTCCAGCGTTGAGCAACCCCCAACCTAAAAACACAGTTGAACAATTTATTATTCATGTTTATCCCTTTGCAGAAGAAATGCAACTTTGGCATCTGTCAATCAAAACGGTGTGAATAATTGACAATTTCTATTTTCCATTTCAACTGAACCGAGACATTTTGTTCTTCAAGGTAAAACGAAGTTTTCGAGATTTTGCATCATGAACCATCTAAGAAGTGAGCATAAATGTGCATGTATAACATGTAAAATTATGCGACTGCATTACAAACCACGATGCAGACTCATGTAAAAATACGGAACATCTAATCTCTGTGAAAATAATCTTCGTTGATAGGATTCACAAGGAACTGTTGTCCTATCCACACAAACACGATACGACTTTTTTTCGAAGAAAAAAAAACTCGGAGAGAGAACAAGTTACATGAGTGACTTGTGGGTGAGGGCTCGTCGACAAAGCGTAAGTCTTTTAAAGTCAACCTGAGTGAATGTGTAAAAAATATCCAGCCTCGCCTCAACTCCCATGACAAACCATCACTTGTAGAGCTACAACAACCTCTCATCCCCCCGCAAACAGTATTCACAAACCTTTGTAAGTGTGCAAGCACGTAAACCACACTCAAGACGAAGTACACTGTTTTCTGTATTTTTTAAAGCAGTTTTTAACCCGCAAAACTTATACCGTCTTTCATTTCATTACTCTCATCCATCGTCTCATCCCCTTCCCTCATTCTTTTTTTGTCTTTCCTCTAAACCAAAGGAAAATGGAAATCTAACTTGTGTCTTTGGAGAGAGAGAGAGTACATTATTAAATTTTAGCTCGAAAAAAGTAAATCCTTTTTTACAGCCCATTTCCATAAATCCACAAGGATTACACCGAAGCTCACTTGAAGTTGTTTTTTCACAATTTATAACTTGCTGTTACATTATATCCTCTCGTATGCACATCACAAGAGCAATACTCTTTTTGACGAAATACTGGAAAATGAAAATTTATTTTTTACAGGAGAGCCTTGCATTTTGTGCATAAAATATACAACTCCTTCAAGTACTCAGCAAGTACACCCGAAAACTTAAAAAATGGAGCAACCCTTCCTCAACCAAGCTTAAAAAAGAGTGTAAAGTCTATGCAACAATATGATTTAACCCAAAGAAATCGTAAAAAGCTCTTTGTTCTTTTTTTCCACGTGACGAAGTGATGCTCATGAAAAATATGTCATGTATCATAATATATTTTAAACTGTTCAATTTTTTGCTAAAAATTCCCGAGAGAGTCGTTTAAAAATGCATTTGACTTCTGACCCTGTATTAACTATTGTCATTGCATTTATTGCACTCAAGATAATCAACGATAAGCAGCTTTTTTCACCAAAATCTTTACGACTCGCAACATCTTCCCATTTTCTTGCCATCCGCTAATATGCATACCAATGCCTGCATAAAAACCTTGTTTTCTGCTGGCCACAGCTCTTTGTTAAGCATAATATATTGACTCGCTATATTATTAGTATATCTCCATTTGTGGAGGAAGAAACATGCTTCATTTTTTTTCTAGCTTTTCGTCTTCAAGAAAAAAACAAACAAAGATAATATTATTATGCACCCACAAGCCTTTCATCACCACACACAGCCTTAGCCCTTTATGAAATGCAGAGTGCTAAAACTCTTAGGTTTACACATAAGGTTTCTGTTTCTACTTTGGCATACAACACATTACCTTCCCTTCTCTGAGAGGCTGAAGAGAATGGTTTGTTGAGTGCGTGCAGTAAGTAAGCACACGAAATATTGTGCAGTTGATGCATTGCTCACTATACGAGTTCTGGTAGGAAAACGAGATTCTACCATACATCGCAATCATGCAATACTCTGCTTCGAAGTTGCGCTCGTGATGATGATGATGATGAAGCTGGAAGAAGGAAGGAGTAAGTAACTTGGTCGCTCTCGTCAGTAAGCCATCAGCCTTTCGCATAGACACATGCCCACACGTCACGTTCCCTCGTGGCTCGAACAACCGTGTGCCGTGGTAACGCTGTGTGTCTCAAGTCAGCCAAAACGCGCAAGGTGGTTTTTCAGTTGCGATTTCAGTTATAATAAAAAAAACCCTTGACCTGTACTTAGGAGTAATAGGAGGCCACTAGATAATTGTGGTGTGTATTTTAGAGGGTGTTCCTCAAATTAGGATAAACCCTCATCATTCCTCTGACCCTTCAAAGGCCTCATACTAAGGGCCCTGTGCCTGCTTGTGTTGATAAGCTCCGTTGTTGTGGGCGTCTTTTTAGTTTTCTCCAAGAAAATTGAAAAGTGAGCCATTAAATATTTCGTCCTTTTCTCCCACCACCACAAACTGTCCGACGACCTGTCATTGATTGGCCCACTTTTACGCGTTTTCCTTCTTCCGTGCGAATACATTCATTTTCTCCACCAGTGAAAGTATAGACACAGGGTAGGAAGCGGAAAGTCGGAGTGTTGTGTTGGCGCGCTCAGGTCGGTGAACGTGAAAACTCTCATTCCAGAAAAAAGTCCTCTTTTTTCCTTTCCAATTTGACTCAACGAAATATATATATATTTAACGCGTTTCCCTTCTGTTAACAACAATCTATTGTCCAGTGCAAAGAAAACGGATTTTTTTCTCCATAATTGTGAGAGTGAGAGAAATAGTTCATGTGTGCATTTCCCTAGCAAGCAGAACGAGATTATAAGCAGCATAAAAAACCATCAAACTTGCTTTCCAACAGACACGAGCTGAGTTATCAGCAGAGACGGAAGTTATCGACGTATTGGACTGGGGTATGTGTGCACAAAGCCAAAAATAAACTAGAGGAGCAGTAGGTCAGTCAACATTTGCAAAAGTGTCGCTGCTTCCTCTCTCATCTCAAAAACAGACGTAATCAACACACTTTTTTAGCCCATAAAACTATATACATTTTCTGGATGGACGCTATCCTCATTTGTTGTACTCACACGAGTTTATATGTTTTCGTGGAAAACAGAGTGGTGTGCTTTGTCTAAACAAGCTGTACTGAACGAGAGAGAGAGATAAATGCTTTACATGTGCGTTTCTCTTCTTTCCTACAAACTTCCGTTGGGACAGTTGAAGCGAGGTTTAGGACGTGTACCACCCAAAGATTCGTAGCTCATACAAGAGTGAGCACGCGTTGAATACTCAAAGACCCCGGAAGTTGACAGAGAAACAGGCGACCGACTCCTGTTCCGTATTTCACACAGTGGCACACAATCCCTAATTTTCTTCTCTGTCCGAGACATTTTGATTGGAAAGCCCGTGCACGGATTATACTCGAGGGTCTAATGATTGCATTTTCTTCTTCTTCGTAGTTTATCTCTTTTTGGTGTGAGAACAAAAGTGCGTGAAAAATAAAAGTAACAGTACGATTACATGGCTGGTCGTTACAGTGCAGTGGTGTAGATGGTGGTCGTTTTACTGTTTGTGTGAGAGATTCACACACTCTCGATGGAGCAGCAGGAATCTCCATTCATTCCAGTTGGGACTCATATCATCATCATTCCATTCGACGGTAGTAGCTCCATTCCTCATCAGCATTTACGTCGTCGTCAGAGAGAAGAGGAGACCCGGAAGAGGAACTGCTACCATGCATCAGCATCACCACCGCTTCAATAGGAATTGTCGTCGTGGTGGTAGCAATAATTACATTAGCGACTCCTCGACATCAGAGTCACACTACAACTCCACTCTCTCAATCACTTTTCCAATAGTTGTCCAGTCCGGAGACTAAGTGCTTAGGAGTCGACATTATCATCGCAAAGTGTGTGTGGGCAAACAGAGATTTTAATAGGATTCTTCATCTTTTATAAAAGGAGAATTTTGTGTGCAAATAAAGTGTGTCCATTTGACAGAGAGAAAAAATTGAGTCGACTCACCAAAGTTCATCATTAGAAGGAGGAGAAAAATTGACAAATATTGGAACTTGTAAAGTGTTGTCCAGAGAGAGAGAGAGAGCGGAGTGTGTGAACATTTTCGGAATTTGTAAAACGTACTTTGAGTTTTTTTACTTGTTTTGTCAGATTCAATTACAGTCAGAAACACACTTTGTTGCTAAAGGAAAGAGAAAATTGTGTGGAGAACAGAGTGAAAATTGATGTGAGCAAACTCCTGGAAGAGAAATATACAAGGGGCTTCTTTACATTCCATTTTGAGTGCTTTTCGTTTTGATTTTTTGGGAAAAAAATCGGATTTTGTGACATTGTTAGTGATTTCTTTCTGGGAAACTGAAGAGATTTAACGAGTGATCTCCACAGGGTTGATTTTGGATTTGTTTTTGGAACAAGACGTACAACAATTCGTTGTTTTATTCTGTGATCGCTCTGAAGTAAGTTTGAATATTTTTTTCGCTGTTAAAATATATGTAAAAAATGCTTACGCTTTCAGCATGTTATCGCTTGCCCACTGCTTCTAATGAGGGGATGATGTTTGCACAAAAAATTAGGAGAAAAAGTAGAGTGTGTGGGTGTCACGCTGATTTTCCGCATTCATGGAAAAAATCCGTCAAGGATTCCAGGAATGATTTGATGTTTTGTCAAATCATTCTCTACAGACATTGAGGTTGTGTACACAAAGACTTTGACTTGGTTTGTCGCAGTCATTTTCTCGTATGCATTGATATCGACGGCGTAATGCCTACTTCCGGGACAAGTAATGAGGGAGTGGGAGCAAAAAAAATCAATCAAACATTTTCCCTCATGCCATTGTTCTTCCCCTCTTCGAAACTCCAATTTTCCGGACTTTCTGGAATGTAACTTTTTTTTTCAAGCCACCAAAAAAACTTGCCAATATTATCCATTGTGTGTCATTAGTCTTAAACGTTTGGATGGCCTTTTTCTATACTTGTTTTTTTTCAAATGACACACGCGGACAACTCTGTTCATGTGTGTGGGCGAAGTTGAAAAGGCATAAAAAATTGCCAACTTCTCTCTTGTCATTCTTTGGCTGGTGTTTGACGGAAAAGGACAAATAAGAAAATAAACTTCCGCTGAAACTTTTTTTTGTATTCAAACTCTTACATAGGAAAAGCACAAGGGTTTTAAGCACAATTTTACGGAGCTAAAAGAAACAAAGGAGAAACTGTTGTGCACATTTTTTGTCCAGTCCTCCTCACGACTTTTAATATATTCATCACCACACAATCGTCAACGGCGTTTTACCTGTCCACCTCTCTCATCGTAGAGTGGATCGTGTCGACGTATCAACTTTTTTTCCCAAACTCACATATGCACACGCTCCATTTTCTCCAGATTAATTACACCGCTCTCATTTTTAATGATTGACGACTGAAGGAGAGAAAAAAAATCGCTGGAAAAAAGTTTTGAGGTGGTCCTCATATTTCGAAGTGCACTTTCCTCCTCATTACGAAAATCGGAGGGAAAAACTTCGCACAAACTTTTGGGTTCATATGATAAAAATAATAGAAAGGTGAATTCTACAAAAGTTTATTTCAAACGGCAAATCTCAAGACGGGCTTCGCACTCGTCCACTTCGTTAACGTGTAAAGCAAGCCATTAACTTTGAATATGTTGATTGCGTTCTACCTTCTAGGAGGAAAGAAAAAGCATAATTAATTAATGGCAAATGGTTACATGCCGTGTGTATATATATATGTGTCTCCAACTACGCTAAGTAAATAATACCGTTTTTTTCGACAGAGAGAGAGGCGGGTATTCATTTTGCACCGTATATCGACTACTAGGCTGACAGTTGTTATAATGAAAAAAAAACATATTATACGAATATGAAGGGAGGATCGAAGATGGAGAGGAAGTCATGCAATAAAAAAACGCTACTATGACAAGGAGGGAAGGAAATAGAGAGAAAAAAGTATGCACAGGTGCTTACACCACAAAACGCGCCACACTCACTCACTTGTCCTTTTGTATTCAAATGGAGGAAATTACAGGTACAACTCTGCTACTGATGACGACAACGGTGATGATGATAGCGTATAGTTTTTTGGACGTACTTACACGGTGGTTGAATTCGACGTGTGTGTATTTGTTTAGTTTTCCCCGTCCATCCGTCATTTTTTTCTCTTTCATCGATAATAAAAGAAAACACAGAAGCATAATTCTTTTTTTCCTCGCTCCTTCTGCTCATTTCATATGATAGCATGCAAATTACAAGGTTTTCTCTCTCTCTTTGTGTGGACTTTTTAGTGGTGTTTCCACACTTGCAAAAGGTTACGGCCGGAGCAGAAAAAAGGTGGCAGGAAGTAAGTGTGATGAGTAAAAAAATGGTAATAAATAAATGAGCAAAACAACAAGCTTCATTTCCCGATCCGTCTTCTCCCATATACCGGTATATCCGCTGTCGACCAAGAGACATAAAATGACAGAAAACAGAAGGAAGACGAGGTTTATACATATGCGTATTTTTTATGGACACACACGCACACATACTCGCTGATTATGCAAAGGTGAAGCCTGTTAAAGATGTCATATCCTCGTGGGGTGAACATCAGCGCATCATTATCAGGAAAAAATATTCTCGTTGCAAACGCAGCGTGTTCTAATGGTTACAAATAAGGAATACATATTATGCAAGTGTTGAGGAAAGCTCAGCGCATGGAAAATAGTAATAAAGTACAGTAAGCAACACTCTCTTCCTTTTGGTTGTTCATGATATCAATAAAATTCTCTGCATGATAAAGCAATCAAAGATTTAACGTTTGGTGCTACAAGAAATGTACACGGTCACTTTGCTTCCGAAAAAACGGCAGTAAAAAAGAATAAGTACAGAGAGGCTTGGTGAGTGTAAGTTATTCTTTACCTCAAACTCAACCTTTGTCTTTGCCTTGAAATAAAGGAGAGGAAAAAAAACGGTGAAAATGTAACTTATTCGTTTTTTCTCTCTAAAGAGTGGAAGTGACATTAAGATTTCGTAGTTTGATTAGTTTGAACCGAAGACGGAAGACAAAAAAGAGAAAAAAATACAAGGGAAGGTTTTAGAGAGAGATAAATCCCGTAAAGCAAAACATTACAGTACTTCCTCCTTCTTGAAACAAGTCTTCGTGTCGTCGTCGTCAGTTGTGAGTCGGTATAGAAAAAATGCAATAAAAGAAAGACGAGGAGCGAGACAGAACTGGTTTCCTCCTTTCCTGACGGAATGGCTCATTCGTAGAAACAAGTGTTTTTTTCTTACTCCGAGCCTATCTTGTGTGCTTCCTTTTTAGAATTAGTATTAGCATAAAGCCTCGTCATCATTGACTTTTTGCAGGAGCACCGACATCCACAGTTTAAGGAGGAAGGATGCATGTCTCTCAGCGTTTGTGGCACTTAAAGCCAGCAATCATTTTCTGCACAAGGGTTTTTTGCACTTCATTTCTTGTTTCTTGTCTAATTCCTCGTGTTGGCTCAATGTGAAGTCATAAAACATCTTCAACTCAACTTCCCGTTCCCGTGCGTTTCGTCCTCTTGTTTTTCTCTGAAAAAAAAACTATCTCTCCGTTGCACTGTTACTTTACTCCTCCCTAAATGAAATGTACACATACACACGGTTTATTTTCTAAAGAATTTTCTCTCTGGGAAAGGTACACGGTGGAATGGTGATTGTGTCATATTCATTCTTCGGATTTCCTGTTTCCTGCTTCTCAGAGAGAGAAAAGCAGAGCCGGAGAGAAAAATGTTTTTGTATTTTCCCTATTTACGTTCGAAATGATGAGCGTTATATCTAAGGGCACGTTTTATAGTACAATGTGGCATTTGTTGCGAAGAATGCTTGTCAACCGCCTTTGCTAGAATATGAGGTATTTTTGTAAACGAAGAAACGTGCACTTTTGACATTTCGATGGAAATTCTTGACATTTTCGCATCACACACATTGGCAGTTTTTGCGAAACCAGTGGAATAAATACACTTCCTCCTTCCTTTGTCAGCGACATCATTTGTCTCGAGCTTTACGCTCCTGTTCTCCGTATGTGATTATAAAATGTCGGTTTTGCTTTTCTTTATATAATTCTAATTTCACAAGTAGCGCAATTGCACTCTGGAGACATCTTGAGCTCCATGATAAAAAATACTTCTCCAGCAATCCGATATGTGTGTACTCAGAAACCAGCGCAGCGCTCAGCGATTTTCTTATACAAAACCTTTTCCCTTGCTCCAACATACAAGGAGGAAGGACAATTATTTTAAGGCAAATTAAAAGACGGCAATCTTGGAGACTTTTGCAAAAAAATAACAAGTTATTCCCTACACCAGCGTATGTATTTCCTGTGTATGTGGCGGGTCATGTAACAACATAATTTATACCCTCAAAACATGCATGACCTAACACGTGAAGAAGCCATGGACCAAAAGAAAGCTGTTTGTCAACTTTGTCTCAGATTTCAATTAGAGAACACATGCCCACTACATTACTTCCGTCAGCGTTGTGATAAGCTCACCTACTGCTGGAGTGAAATAAGAAATGTCAACTTCAAACAGTTTTTTTACCTCTTTAAAAAAACGGGAGAGGTTGGTGAAAACTTAATTTTGTTTATCGATCGAAATTTAGAGCAGCTCACACCACACAGTGTTCCTTCATTTCCTGTTCCCATGCACAGAGTGTGGAGCTAATATGCGGAAAAAATGAGAATTCCGCAGGAATTAAGGTTACAATGCAGACTCACTCAAACGACTAAACAATCTCTTTCTGAAGGCATAGCAAAAGGAAGGCATACCGCGTCATAATAATATTACAAGTGTGAAACGAGCGGAGATGAGGAGGCGAAGTGAAGTGAGCAATTGTTGGGCTGATTATGCAACAATATGTAATGAGGCTAGTCATTATGTAAGACCTTGTCTGTCAGCTTCTTTTTCTTTGCAAAACTATGTGTGTTGTCGATGTTGTAGGATTTTTTTTAAGTGTCGAGTTCCCTTCCCAAAGGAACTGCACTCAAAAGAGTTTCGTCGTCGTCGTATGTGCAGAAATGCAATGAACACACGATCCCCATTCCTTTCACGAATTTCGCATTGCAAGTCTCACAGAGCGCATGCCAAATCAGAAACAAAAAGGCAGGCAAAAATGATTGTGAGTGTGTGTAGCCAAATTGCATCAACCTCATTTAATGAATACATAAAAGCAAGTGTAATATGTACGCTTGTTGATGACGTGAGAGAGAGATTGAGTAAACAAGAGCGAGCCTCGTAACGCAACATTTTGTAAAAATAAACTCGTTTAAGTGTAACATTAATGTAGGAAACGGTTACTCAACAGGCAAGACGCTGCGTCGTGTTGGCGTAGCCAAGGAAAATAGATAGAGCGCTTTATACCACGCTCATTTGTCAGCACAGGTAGACTCATTTCTGTGAGAGGAGAATAATGGAGGAGATAAACTGAGTCGTGCATTTGAGGATTTTGCAAGACTGGGAAACTCACGAAGACACGAATGATTTCCGTTTTTATTTCTGAAAATAAATGTGTGGGTGGCAAAGAAACCGGACGAGGAACGGGAAGATATTATGTACGAAGAAGCTCAGAATATTTAGTTTGCTGCAAAAAAAATAGCTAGCCACCTGACTCTCCTAGCACATGGCATCTGTTCTACTTTAAGATCAAACAGCATAGGGTAATAATGTGTAATTTCAGTGGTGAGGCAATAGCGTTTTTATTCTTGGAACATTTCATTATCATTTTATGTTACCACACAGTTGACGTTGCCGTTTCTTCTTTGTGTTAAGCTAATGGCGGAATTTGTAAGGAGTAATAATACGAGTCTTTGTGTGTTGTTATTGGTTTCCTTCCACACAAGCCAACCAACTTCCACACCCTACACACATCCGGTCATTGGTGGCGTAAAATTTCGAGGAAAAAAAATATTGGTAGATTTGCATAGAAATGAGCGCTTCAATTTTGCATACATTTCCAGACGAAATGATAACTTTTTATCCATTGTTTCTGGTTTCATGGCAATTTATTATGAGATGTATGGAGACTTTATCAATATGAAAAAGAAATTGAGTCATTTCACTTTGTTCCAGCAGGAAAAGATATTAAGATTTTTTGAAGGTTTTTGGTTTCAAATTGATGATAGTTAGCTGCTTAGTGGTTTTCATGTGAAGAACCACAACAAGTATATATTTTTAAAATGCGCATTTCTTTCCTCTTCTCCAAAGAGTATATCCTGTCTGTCCATCCTAAGCCCGCGTAGTAGTGCAAATTTTCGAGATAAAACGCGATTTTCGGCATAGCCAAGAGTGAAGAACTCACATTGACGAACAGAGAAAAATGCCTCTCGGAAGTGTGTTGTGGCAAACAAATAACAAGAGGACGACAACGGAGAACTGAGAAGATGGGCGGAAATTAGCGGCTACGTTGTGTTTGCCTCGCATACTTTTGTCATGTATCATCATCATCTGAAGAAAGAAATGCTGGTGTGTCTCCGCGATTATGTTGCCTCGTTAAAACAGACAGGAAAGGAAGGGAACTCGCAAGAAGGGGGAGACAGAGGGGCAGGTGACCACACAACATTACAAACGCCTTGTCCCCCAAACTCTCTGGTAAAAACTCGTGCACTTGCCGAACGAAGACACGAAAAATTGAACGCTTCAAAAGGAAGTGCTCTTCCTGTCTTCGCCTTTAAAACAACCCTTGTCTGAGTGCGTACGTGTCTATGCTTTTCGTATCCGTGGCAATTTCTTCGTTTTTCCTTGTGCTGGATACAAACTACACACGTCAGCACATTTTGAAGAGAACAAAAGCCCGTTAAAAGAGAGCAACTCATTTTCTACACTGACAAACCGACAGGCAGTGTCTTATCGTAAATCCTGTGACTAATTAATTTCAAATAATAAGAAATCCGCTTGTCAATCACACAATGACGATGGGCAATACTCGTTATTCTCACTTTTGAGAGAGGAGCAAAAAAACTGTTAAATGACATTTGTGTGTATTATTTTTTGAAGGTGAGGAATTTTGAAGCAATTCAAGTTTCTTTGCATTCAAAATCCGGGCTAGTAATCCTGTAACAGGAGGTACATAACAAAAAAAGAGTAGCCACATAGTAATAATATGCATACCACATAAAATACCGCACCACACCGTCACCGAGAAATATCAGTCACTTTATGAAAGGGCCAAAAAGAAAAAAAATGCTGTTACTTTAAACCGGGAGGAGATACACAGATATTACATATTACACAGATATGTGTCTGTGTAATAATTGATCAATGAGGAAAACATATTTGAAAAAGTTCCGTTTCATTTCAACCAACCTGTTCCATCATCATCATCGTATACACGACTTGCAGTCATAAGACAAGTTACCTCACAAATCTAAACATTTCTCAACCTTTCGAGTTGTTCATATCTGAAAAAAAATTTGCACAATGAATTGGTGAAGAAGTCCGGTTGCCAAAAAGAATTGTTGCAAAGAAGAGGATCAAACGGACGAGGAACGGGAAGGTGAGGCCAAGTCGATAAAAGCCTGCATTTTACTCTACAGCCTTTGTGTCTTTTGCAATATTAAAAGTACGACACATACTAACAACGTGTTGTTGAGCAAGAAAGGTAGAACTTCTGTGAGCAAGTCAACAAGTTGCACATTCACAGTTGCACACCCCATCATCCCTCGAATATCGAAACCGACGCAACTGCAACTGGTTACGGAAGAATCTCGAGGAGCAGTTCGCCTTTTGATAACGTTTTAGACACGGTGCAAGAGATGAGAGATATTGCAGCAAGGAGTAATAGTGGTGTTTCTACCGAAAAAAAATCCTCTACTCTCTGCTAAAAAGGTGAATACAGTAAGGCTCACACACGCATATTATACATTTATATTTATTATACAACACCTCGAGACTATAAATGTGGTGTGTGTAGCCAAGAATTGCATAACAGTTGTTCATTACGATTATTTCATCGCGTTTTGCTCCTAGTTCTCTAGAAACTCAGAAACACAACTCTCTCGCAATATAATCCGCACATGTGAGCGCCCGTAGCTTTTTTAGAAGGAAGCGTACATTTATGTTGCAAAAGTGTCTAACCAATTTCCCCTCTAACGCAAAACCTCCAACTAGAAGAGTGTGTGCATTTTTTAGGGGTATGAAAAAAATGGGAGAGCTGAAACGGCGTAAACGATGTGCGTGGAGAGAAAGAAGCGGTTGTAGAATGCAGTTAGGTGATATAAAAATCGTTGTTGTGGCGGAAGAAAATTTGTGTAAGCCCTAAACTTTTAGCTGTTATACAAGGGCCAAGAGAGGGATGAAGCCGAGTTCGTAAATTGGGTAGGAAAGGAATGCAACCAGTCTCTTGAAGCAACAGTGCAGTTACGTGATGCATACAATGATGACCATGATGAGGAAACTGGTTTCGAAAAAAAACAGATTGTGTTGTTTGTCTGTGCGATTACTTTGCGACAGAGTAAATTTGTTTCAGTGTTAACACACGACCGCGAAACGTAGTACATAGTCCTGCAGTTATCATCGTCATTCTATGAGTCTATGACTTAGTTTCTGCTCATCTTGTGATTATAAGATTGAAGGGGGAAAACCGAAGGAATGCCGGTTGAGAAATTTTTTATTATTCAGCGAATTTGTTGGTGAATAAGAAATTCTTTCCCATATTTTTTATAACATCTCCGTCCTGGTCAAATATTTTAGTAAGAGATTAGTTTGCGGTTACTATATGTGCAAGAAATGAATGTATTATTACGTGTTTAATCCGAAACTGTAAAGCGTTTGTCTTGAGCAATCGAACAAAATTTGACAAATTTGTGGATGTATTTGATCCCTGTCGTTTTTACGGTTAGACAGGATTACAGAAGATATCTCAATTGATCAGTCGTCAATTGTATTAGTAGAGGCGCTTTATTTGATGAGCTCTCAATAGTCAATTAGCTCACCTTCCTCATTAGTTTTGGATTCGCATAATTTTATTCCTATATTTCTCACGTACTCTTTATGCTTCACTCCACGCTTTTTTATTCGATTTTTTCTAGAAAAAAAAACCATGAGTTATGGCCGCTTTTTTTGGATGCTGCTTGAATTGACATAGTACTCATTTGTAGCACACGATGACATCATCCCATTTTCAGGAAGAATTCCATACAAACACAAGGATGCAAAATTGCAACAACATGAGCACAATGGCATTGCCACCGTGTACGCATACATCCCACCTCGATGATGGTGATGAAGTGCGTTTCCACATAGAGACAACAGCAACGCTATTTTTTTCATACACAAACCTTATTATGCAATAATGCCAACAGAAAAAAAAAGCATGCGAGGATGCACACGCACAGTCTCTCATCATCTTTTCTCATTGAGAAAATACGACGGCGATTCATTTTGCAAAGAGTTGCTATTATTGTCATCATTTGAAAGAGTGAAGGAATTGGTGTCAGTCAGCCTCTTTTGACATGGAAGCACACACACGACAACAACTACGAGCCGTCGGCTTGTATTATGGCTTCTGTTTTTTTTTCAGCACGCGCAACACACAACAACGCGACAATGTGATGCAATGTGCACACAAATTTCTAAACAGACAATACACATTATATAATATATATACTTACGTATATATACACAAAGAATTTTTATAGCTGAGAAAGAGCACATTGCAATAATGCAGAAATGCAACGCAACAATCTCCTTCACCATTTTTTTCCTCGCAACCATCATAATGCAATATGAGGGCTTCAAAGGCTTTGTATATGTGAAGCGCAATGTGTTTGCAATCGATGAATTGTTTACTTTTGCAAAATTCGTCGGTATAGGTGTGTGTGTGCACATTTCGATGAGCGACAGGAGGAAAATGGTACACGTTGATGGTCTTCTTTGTTGAGATTATAGGAATAGAATTTATGCTCGTGTGCTATATATTATATACTCACTAATTATTGGGGTTTACGCAACTTTTGATTCTGTAAAGCGGTCATCACTGCATCATCATCCTTTCCTTGTATCATCGTCGTCGTGACATTATTTATTGCTCATCGTTCACCTTCTCTCGTCATATTGCGTTGCTCTTTTCGCAACCGTGTCATCAACGCACGATGCACATAAACGACGATCACCTCCGTTTTTTTCTTATTTATAGGAAACAATGTTGTTGTTTTGCAAAAAAATGGATAACGATCGCCTCAAAATGTGTGCAAGATCGAAGTAGCTTGATTTGTCAGTAAAACGATGGAATGAAGAACATTTACCTTTTTTCTCCTCTCATGTATTTTATGTCGTGGCTAGAAAAGGAATTGTGCAATATTGGAACATCGCGAGTCGGGAAGTCAATTTTTTTTTCGCCAGTACGGAACTCAATCGTTTTTCTCTGTTTCGGCTCAAAGTCCGAGGAAATGCTCCCAATAAGAGGGAGTTATATGATTTTGATGGGGGATTCAGAGGAGAGATGAAAACTCTGACATGAACACACACACGGCCGAGTTTTATCATGAACTAATCCTATGCACACTCTGGTTTATCAGAGAATGTGTTGTGTTCTCACTTTAAATATTTGCTAATTTACAATTTACTTGTCACATTGTTATCATTCGTTCGTGCTAAATCGTGACTTCCTCATGTGTGTCGTCGTTGTTGGTTGCTATCATAGTCTGCAGTACTGCGTCACCACAGCTTCACAAGGCTTTCAGTGATTACACATTATGGAGCAGAGCTGTATATATTCGGCATATTTGGGGATGTGCGGATGTCAGCTCAAATTGTCGACAGTCGTTTGCCTCTCTAATTTCGCTACCTCAAATCTGTTTGATGGTGACGGGTGAGTGAGAAAGGGAAACTGAATCCAGTGCAAAAGCTATATTTTTTTCCGCTGTCGTCCGCTCCTTTTGTAACTTGATACCGAAGTCAAGGGTTGAGTAGCTGGCGAAAAAAAAAAACAACCTGCTACTAACTGGCAGATGTACGACAGTAATGTAGCACCTAGTGTACATGTGCAACTTCCAATATTTGCGACAAACTTGTGAGTCTCATGCTTCCCTGTATTTATTGACATTTTAATTGGCCTACATGAAAATGAGCATACAGGATGCTCAAACAGTCCACCAGAAGAGATGATGATAATGATGATAATATGGTGACGACGTGAGTGTGTTTGGTGCTTTTAAAAGCGCATAAAACTAATAGTACTCACAACTTGAGCGTAAAGGGGTTAAAATGAGCAAATCTAAATTCAACATTACACACCTACGGTACACACGATTTTTTGGTGATTAAGTGGGATAATGAAGTTTACTCTTTGGTAGCGCAAGCAAACACTTGTAAACACTTTTTTAACGAGTATGTGCCTAGCGCTCATATTATTTTTAGATTTGACCCAGTACGCGCATACATCCTAGAAATAAAAAAAGAAGTACCCGGAGCCAAGAAACAGAGAAAAAGGTGAACACTCGCTCGTTATCCGTAGGTATATTTTGACGATGAGAACTCATTTGTTCAAAAAAAATTGAGAGACATGTAGAAATACATTTAGATGGGAATATGTCAATTTCTTCAGAGGAAAAATGGAAACTGGAAAAGTCTGCATTGACAACGTGGGGAATTTTTTATGCTCCCATATTTCATAGTTTTTTTACGACGGTCACTTGAAGTGATACAGATTTTTACAGGATATTATTATTCGATTCTCCTTTTGTAGGATATCAATAGATTTTTTTATCTTCGGTTTACTTGCATTGATAAATACGAAAGAGTATCGGTATTTATTGCTACTGTGGAATCTTGTGGCTTGGACAAAGACCAACATAATGAAAACTAATTCATGTAATGATGACGGGAGCAGTGTAAAAGTTGGTCAGTTCAAGTTGGTGGCAATGCTCTGCATGTGAAGGAAAAGATAAACGCTTTTGTTTGGGAAAGAGAGAGACTGTAAAAAAAGTAGATGGGAAAAACTGGAAAATGTACGGAGTACCTCTGTTTCCTCTCGTAAGTATCTTACCTCTCGTCCCGAGTTCCATGAAGGGATGAGAAAGCATTCATTCTTTCTGCCCATTCTTCTTATTTCTTCCTCTCTCACCACACTCCAATATATATAAGGCAGGCTACAGTAGTGATTCTCGACAACAAAAGATTTCTTCTCGCCGCCGCCACCACCGACGACAACGACGACCGAGTTAGTAGATTTTAGCCGAGCATAATCATCCATATCATTGTCGGGATATGGTTATTATGACGAAGGGTACCTTGTGTAAAAAAAAGTTGAGAAAACCTAGAAGGAAAAATAATATTACTTGAAGGCTTCCTCACCCTCTATATACTCAGCCCGTACTATTATATGTGTCCATCCGTGTCTTGTCCCAAAAGGAAAAAAAACAGAAAGAAAGAGCGAGAAACGAAAATACATTCTAGAAAATGATTCCAGGAAGTGCAGCAATAGGACAAGTAATACAAGTCGTCGTTGCATGCTTCATCATCAACAGCATGAGAGCATCCTCATTGCTCTCAGAAAAGCAGGACAAGAGGCAAGAGGGAGAAGAAAAAAAGGGATCAATTTTTAAGCTTTTGTATTCATTCACTCAACTTCACTCACATTTTTTACTAGGTCTCATCTCCAACTTCGGTCCTGAAGTGGACCTTTTTCATCAGCATTATACTTGGTTCTCCTACACGACACTATACTCTTTGTCAAAAGAAATAGGTATATATAAGCATATTATATAAATGCATACTGCCACTGTCTCAGTATATAGGAGCCATTGTGTGGAACACTGGTAGTGAAAAGGAAAAAAAAGAATGAGGAAAAAGAGAGAAAGACTTAAGGCTCCAGTTTAATCTTTCGAGAGTCCTGTCCTACACACAGAGAGCAGTGTATAACATCCATTATGAATTGAACACACTCTCCGTCTTTAAGGGCATCTTTTCCCCTTACACAGCCCTATAATATTATCCTATTTACGGAACACTCATCATCATCGTTCTGGTTCTCACAGAGTGTGGCCCTTCCACGTAAAAACCACGAACCATCATGAGAGAAGGGCCATTTTTTATTTGAGAGACCCTCTGTCTTACTAATACACAACAGAATATCATGGTGTGTGCGTATCCACAATTTTTCTTCTTGGAGTTTAAGTTGTGCATACAAGAACATGATGAGAACTACAAACTTCGAAACGCACATTTTTTTACACACGGAACACTTCAGGATTGCGTGTGCATTGTAGCATTGTCCTGTAGAAATAAAATGGGTCCGTTTTCTCAGAGCGTTGGAGTGCTCATCATCACCACTTCCAAAAACTGTGGGAAAAATATATGTAGCAATGTGTGTCAGTACAACGTGATAATAATTATACAGAAAGAGCAACTTGTTCAGGTAGGGATGGAAATATGTTAAAACATGAATAGTTTACATGGACAATGCATCCTACATGTGCATGTACACAACATGAGTGGATACATGCGTTCAACTATTTCACTCTCATGTGCGTCAGTTGTTCCAGGGAAGGGAGCTCGTTCACTACCTTTTTTCGGTGGAGAAGCGGTCGCATTACAGTGCTCGTAAATGTCGACCTGAAATAAACGAGATTCCTTCTTCATCGCACAATCATTAGTATTACTATTTTCGTATACAAAATAAGTGGAAAGCCAACTTAGAAGAGAGCTTTGAGTCTGATACACTTAATTTGTTGATTAATTTAATTTTTCCGACTTCTCTCCAAGTAGTGCATTTCCTCGAATTATTATAACGTACGGATCTCGGATGGAAATTGAAGGTTAGTAGGTCGCGCTCTTAAAATGGTTCGAGAGTTGTTACACAATGTGAGTCAGTGTGGAAAGTGTTCGCTTGATATCAGTAGGAAGTCAAATGTGTGTGCAAAGTAATTTGTTGACAAAAGACTATGTACGACTCATCATCACCCTCATCTCACGTCGTGTTGAACACAATATCGTTTATCATGAAACATTGTGTCTCTCGGAAACCGCTCAACTTTTTTTTATTGTACCTTCAATTTCATTTGAATGCACACACGTGTGTCAGCGCATTGCAGATTGATAATCAAAGGTGTGTGGAAAAAGTGAGTTTGTGAACGCTCCTTTTTGTTTTCATAACACAATGCTAAATGTGGCAATAAAGAGCACAATCCAGGTACACATAGGCACCCTTTAGAAGGCGTGTGTGTATATGTTATGTGCGAAGTAATTATGTCACTCTCTTTGCATTAGAGACATTAAACATCTACTAAAACAGCGTGTACCTCTCTGTCTCTGCATATTGTAACTCATCACAAGTGTAGTAAGACAAACAGACTACCTAGTTGTTCCTCGCACACGCGAGGAAAATGCATGGCAAGCCGACCATTCCGACGCGTTCCCAAATGCAGAGACCTTCAACTTGACTGCATTCCTCCAAAGACGCTTGTCATCATTGGTGTTCACAACTCATTAATTGGTGGTGTCTCTCAATTTGTTTCCATCGTGACAAAGTGTCAACTCAACTCACGCTCATTGAGACTGACGTGTTTTCCAGAGTCTTCCGCGCTGCAATCATTTTCTACGGAAGATAACTACAAAGAGAACAACTTCCATGTAAAAAAAAATCGTTATTTT
Source organism: Alloscopus bannaensis (assembly GCA_027743745.1). Classification (NCBI taxonomy): domain Eukaryota; kingdom Metazoa; phylum Arthropoda; class Collembola; order Entomobryomorpha; family Entomobryidae; genus Alloscopus; species Alloscopus bannaensis. Next base: position 65,463 of record JAHZMW010001878.1, on the reverse strand, counting down.
CTTGTTGTCTGTGGTCCCTGTGTATTGCATTCTCTGCACAATAATAACTGTACAATTCTCACGAGAAAAAAAAGTGGAGGAAAATGTTGAGAAAAGATACTTTAACGGATGATAATGCAACTAGTGTTCAGATTGAGAGCTGAAAATAAAAATAAGGAACAAAGAAGCATCACAGCTGAATATCTAACGTTCCATTCGATCATCATTACGTATGCAAACATCAAGAAACAAGGAATTCTATCAACAACCGTCTTGTTCCCGTTGTGTATGTAACGTGTGCTCTTGTTTTGTGTGCAACAAGAATGATATGTGATTATTATGAGAGGATGGTCATAGTAAAAGGGAAGAGAAACGGGAAAATGGAGCAAAGCTGATAAAAATGTGTAGGAACAACAATGATGAATGAGTGTTGACTCTCCGTGTGCAATAAATATATGCATTGCACTCATCCCATCAACGAAATCTCTTCTCTCGATATATACTCCATGTGTATCGTTTTTTTTTCTGTTTGTACTGATTTTTTCTGAAATCGTGCTCGCTACATTGACAACAGAGGAAATTGTGAGTGAAGAGATATACTGACGCGAGAAGCGATATTGCACCGTAAATAAAGCTCGGATAAATAGTTTAGAGAAGAATCTGTCAACTCCGCGACGATTGGGTGCGATGCAAATAGTTTCTTTTAAAAAGCCACAGAACTGATAATCATGTAAGTATCCAACGACTTTTTTTATACATAAGACGCCTTCTCTCGTCGTCGGCACTCTTTCCCTTTGCTTGCCGTTAAAGCGTGCTTCTTCGCGTTCCCAACGAGCCTCACCTTTTATAAAGTGATGTCATTTTGAGGAAGACTTGATGATCCACTCTTTCGCGGCTGCTGAGTATGGCAAAGTGACAAAAAAATCGCGTACATAATAAAATCAACAGCAGGGAATCACACGCAAGTTACATACATCATCACCACATAAGCTGTGTGTCTGCCCAAAACCAAAATCATTTTGGTTGAGGTTTTTTTTCTAATCAATCCGTTTTGCTTCACAAAAATATGCAAACACGAGCAAAGGACTTTTTTCTATCCTTCTCTTTTTTTCTGCGCATTTTCCTTGCGTGTGTAATAATACGTTTAGTTTATATGACATGTTATCCTTTTGCAATTGATACAGAGTGAGAACGAAATGTAGAGAAAAAATGTGGGTGTGGATTCCCTCTGCAATGATTTCGTTTTGTGTACAGAGAGACGTTTTTGGAAGAGAGGTAATGTGTCTCTATGCAAATGGATAACGTAACTCGAACACTTTAATAATAACAACCAATTTCCTGGTTTACAACTTCTCATCTTACGTGAGCGCTCCTCTCGCGAACAGTCGAGAGACGTGGAGAATTTTACATGTCGTCTCAGTCTGTGTTTGCGCAGTTTGTGACTCCAAGTTGGGAAGATCATTCCTCTTTTTTGACTCTGCTTTTTTCCCTCAATTTCCCACTCAATATTCAATTTATGCACATATTCCCGTCATCATATTATGCTTATCGACTGTGTAATTGGAGAAGTCATCACAGAGGGAGAAAAAATGACAATTTTTTTTTCTGTCATTTACTTATGCAAATATAGTTGTCAGAGTATCCCTGGAAATTATACGTTCGAATCAGAGGAGTCGCCGTGCTTTTAAAAAGCAGGTTAAAATGTATTCATGCGATAAAAATCAGTCTTCCAACAGGAGAGAAAAAAGGTGGAAGTCATTTGAGGTAAAAGGATATATTTATAGTCGGTGCTCACAGAGTGTTTCATGTGGCTTCTTACCCTGTTTGGCGAGAGAGAGAGAGACACTTTAATTACAGCTGAACAAACGTATCAAGTCTCCAGAGAGCGTTGTTCGTAGAATGCAATCACCTTGTACACGTTGACTCACTCCCCTCTCTTGTTTGCATCGACTCTGCGATGTGAAAAAAACACGCTTAGTATATTAACGACAGCTTTGCTTTTTGCCGTCAGCCACAAGAATCCAGGAAGAGGGAAGTAAAAATCGTTGTCGAGAATTGCATTCATCAGTCTGTGTGGATTGGGCAGAGCGAGACAATGGCTCAGTATTCTGCATTTAATCAAGTCATGCTCAACGCTCTTTATTGTGTGCGAGTGGTACACTTTTTTTTCTTTAAAAAAATCTCGCAAATCTTACACAAACTGCGAAGATCAATAATACATAATGTGATGATAACCAATTCCACAAAAAGACTAGTTTGCATTGTAGAGCATCATTGTTTTCGTGAGCTTCTAAAAGGAATGTGTATCACAGTCGAACACGAGAAAGATGTGTAGTTGTCAATTTTTTATGCACGTGGCTAGCTGAATTTGGAAAAATCATGCCACAATATGCATCAATTTGTATGGAAGTATGTCAGTGTAAAATCTAATTGAGCTGTACATCCACGTATTGCTCCACACTGTGAACAGCCAACATCCCCCAAAAGCGTCGACAGGCAGCATTTCCTACATTTTCGTGAAAAGGCAAGAAGCAAACCATGCTCGCTTCTCTTCCCGATACATATTCCAACTCGACAAAATTTAGTGCACACACATTTCTGTGCGGTCAGGACAAGAATGTTTGGGCTTGTGTGCTCACAGAGAGTGCATTAAATCGCATGTGTTTTTCTTCCTAATGTATACGATAACGATAGTGCGAAGGCGTAGGTAACAAAGTTTTTTTTGCACACAACCTTTTGCGAAAAGCAGCTTGAGGAATGGAGTGTGAAAAAAAATACGCCGAAAGGGAGTATATAATATTATACACCTTGTATGCACACTCACAAACGACATTTTTGCGCTGCTTTAAAAATATGCATCGTTTTTCCCCCACGAGAGTTTGTCTTCATGAATGAGGTTGTCAGATTGGGTTTGTATGTGAAGGGGAACACAAAACCAGGAAGCGATTCTCTGTTGACTCTTCGCTTCTGATGAATACTGAAGAGAAGCACACAAATCCATAATGTATATCCTCGTGGTGTGTGGCGGAGCATATATGAGAGTTGTGTTCAAGCCCACAGCGATTTTGCAAAGCAATTCCTCCTCTCGAGCGAAGAATGGTAATACAGATTTGCGTATAGACTATAAATCTCATCGTGATGAATATATACGTATGCTTTTATACTGAAGTCAGTCAGTCAGTCTGCTCAGCGTTTTTTTTTCTCTCTCTCTGTGCAGATTGGAGTTGCTGCGAGTGGTTTGGAGTGCAAGGTCACACAAAACGGCACCACCATCATATAATCTCTTGCGTTGCAATGGTTTGTGTGTACAAACTCAGAAAAAAATACGCACATGGCATATTCATCATCATCAAACTGAGCCATACGATTGAGCATGATTTTTTTTACCGTACTCTGTCTAATATGCATACATTAAAAAATCAGTGTGAGACCGTGTGTGGACGAATGAGCGTTGACTACCGGGATGGAAAAAAATGTGTGCTTTGTATTTAAACTTTTCCAATTCCTCATCGCCATCACGATGAGAGAACTCTCTTCCTATTCCTATTTGCTCCTGTGAGTGGCTGAATTTCGCTGAAGTTGATGAAGAGCGAGGAAAATTTAGAGGGAAGAGAGCTCGAGAATATCACTAACCTATGACTCCAGTTTTTTTTTCTCCGCTAATTGCAAATCCTTTCTAAATTAGACCTCCGCCTCTCCCGAGTGAATGGGATGTCTAAAAATAAATTTTAAAATATATTGTCTATTCATAAGAGAGAGAGAAAGAGAGAGCGTCTTAGGGAGAAATTGTTTTTCCAGAGTATTCTTCAGAAGCAAATTGAATTGGTGTCCCCCACATCATCGTATCACATTTCTCAATTTTCGTAGCCAGGAAAATGATGCTCTTTTACGTACATTCATAAACGGTTCCTACACCATTATCTTGAAGTGCGTCAAGCCCAGTTTTGAGGAGAAGGGCTGACTCAAAGCGGGATACAATGTGATGATTATGACGAGGACGACGTATCACATAAAATGTGACGGGGAATAAACAACGTGTGCACAATATGGAAAAAATATAGTCATGGAAAAAAATCAGGAAGCAAATTAAATTGGATGACGAAGACGACACACACGTTGGTCTTTGTGTACATGAGCCATATATGAGATGCACTATACTTGTTTTTTTACGATAAGGAAATAACTCACATCACATCATCATGTCATCCTAGAATGGTGATGAGAGGAGCACATGCGGAATTTAAAATTGAGTGATTACTACGAGATAATACAAGAGAGACGTTTTTTAAAAGTCAGGGAAAAATCAGCGATTCAGCTGTTGTCTGTTCAGAGAGAAAGGATAAGAGCATTACGAAAAGTAAACATAATAAATATATCGTACAAATCTGTATGAGTGTGCCTCCTTTCCTATATGCACATTACATATTTTATTGCCTCTGTATTTACAAATTTGTCTCCGGGAACTAATTTTAATGAATGAGTCAGTTTTTTTTTCCTGTACAACCATAATGTTCTGTACATGGTATTGCCAAGGTCGAATGAAACAGTACATTTTTGTTCGTGATAAAGCGTGTATAAGTTGAATATAAAAAGAGCAGAAGCAGCGTGGTTTTAACGCTACAAAAAAAGTGCAGCGTACACACAGAGTACAATATTTGCTATACACATAAAGAACACATGTATCGTTTCGTTTTTGCAAGAATCCCTTTACACAGACAAGTGTGTGCAGCTTTTAATACGGGAAATGATTCCGTTCTCTGTTTACTGTTCACATTTGTTTTGTGCAACGTGTGGGCGCTCACACTCGGTAATAATAATACCTGGCTTTTTTTCTCTACGGTTCCGTACGCGTGGGTATTTTTCCTATATGAACGTTTCTTGCGTAGATATGGGGTATCAGCTTTTTTTATGTATAGAGCTCAAAGAGAGTATTATGTGAATGCGGAAGAGGAGAAAGATGTGAAGTCAGAGAAGCAGTAATCCGACAGGGAGTTAGATACCCATATTGGTTTTAACTGGTTTCAATCACACCAACAACAACCATCATGATTTGAGAGCTCTTTTCTGTTCCTACTTCTGCAAAAGTGGCAGCGAGAGCACATGTTCTTCTGTGTGGGACTCTTCCTAGGAAGAGTAAAAAAAGTGCATAAAATTGCACAATGAGGATATATCATCATGTAGCTTCTCTGTGCTCAAGTCGTACGCACATTGTACACCATTTTTTTCTGTTGGTGAGTGCGTTAGTTGTTGAGAAGATGCCCGAGTTTGGGAGAAAAATAAGTTTGCGAGTTTGTAAATTTTTTTCCTGAAGCGTGCTCACATGCATTTAATGCATGCATGGTTGGTTGTGCTCCAAAAATCCTGTTACTTAAATTCAAACAGAGGTGTACTATTGGCAGTGTGAGGGAGTGTGAGATGAAAATCATGCACGTTTGTAATAGAGCGACTTGAACTAGTTTCCCTTTAACGCACTCAACTCCACGAAGCAAGACCTGTTTTTTTTGTACCCATCTCTTATAAGAGAATTGCATAACAACCATAATCTTCCTTGTCTTGACATATTACGCTGTGAACTACTCACTGCAACGTACGCAGAGTATAAAATTGCTCTATTTTGCATGAGCGAGTAATGATGCACGCAGGCAGAAAGGTATCTCTAAAAACACGTCAATCTATATTTCCTCAAATGTGCAGCATCAACTGCGAACTGGTCAGGAATTAGTGTACAATTATGTAGTTGTATTTTGAGTTGGTCATGGTTGTACATCACAGAGAGCAGCATTTTGTGAGTGAGCAAAGTTAAACGCAGTTTCGAATACCTCAAATAATTGTCAAATCTCATTCCTTTGCACAATGCATGATTCCTCTCATTGCGAAACATGAGCCCATCAAAATGAAATTATTAAAAAATTCTTCAAGCTTCATTTTTCATTTCCCGTAAATCGAGCAGTCTGTGAGACTCTTAGACAAGTTCGATATTCCGGAATGTGCGAACTCCTCTTCGAGTCTCAATTCCTCAGACATTGCGTACGTAACGGTTTGTCTTGCACACATTTTCAAATGCGTAATGAATACAGCTATATATCGTACGTATTAGAGCGTGTGTGAGAGACGTTTTTTTTGTTAGTCGACCGTCTGTGAAATTGATTCCAAGGTGAGATGTGTGTCTGCATTGGCGTACTACCTCTATACATCACACCCTCTGTGTGAATGAATTGCATACTATTGTTGCCCCACTCGGATATACCTATAGCCTGTCTATTTCACAGACATGAGCTTCCGCAACAAGGAAACAGTTGAACGCAACTGTAATTCCTTAATTCGCACACACAGGATGAGAGGTGTCTGTGTAGCAAGGCGTTTGTGTACCGTACAACCCTTTATGTCTGCTTGTAGAGGATATTGTAATATATTTTATCCTCCTTATCTGCTCAAACTTTTCGGAAGCTCGCTAAAATACTCTCATCCTGTCAACTTTTTTTTTCTTGAGAGTTTATGAAGATAGCGAAGAAATCATAATTTTTTACCACCGTCGTCATCATGCCAAATTGGCTTCCAGCTTGAGAAGTATGGGGAAGACACAGTTTGAGAAGAGGAGTTCAGGTTGGAACTCACATTTCTTCCGGGAATACCATATAACACAACTTGGATTTAGGCAACACCCATCCTCTTTCCTCAGCGAGTGATGCAAACTGCAATACTTGGGGCTTCCTTTCCTGCAATTGCACTACATCAACAGACTCACGTTGGGCAGAATACGTCTGGGATTTTTTTTTCTCGTTCTTCCTCATCCGCTTGTCTCCTGCGTCTCAAAATGACTTATCCGTGATGTCCGTGTCCTAAGACTATACAAAAGGAGAAGATGATGGTAATCCCAACTTTTGTAGTCATAATAGATCTCTCGACGTGTGTACCTTTGGCGAAGAAAAAATGCAAACAGAGAACCTTGAAAGATTGTCGCGGGGGAAGCATATACGATGATGACTTTAGTCATTCACAATCAAACGCAGTTACTATGACTCACGACACGAGCTACAAAGAGAGTAGATCACCATTATTCTATCTCTCTGTCTTTTTTTTTGCAATCATCTTGCTACCGTCGTTGTTCCCTATTGTTGCCTAATAGAGAACACATTGCATCTCATCTTCACATCATTTGCCAAATAGAGAGGAGTATTTTTTTTCCTTCTCCTCTTCCTTGATGCAATGGTTTCAACGCGGAAATTTGTATCATCTAAATCATCGTCGTCATTCTCTCATCGTTGTACTTGATAAATGTGGGCTTCACATGTGCGAAAACCACTACGTCCACACATTCAAGTTTTGTCGAGCGCTTAAAAATACACATTAAGCTCAGCATGTACAAATGGTAACGGTACTGCTTTTTACCTCCTTCGTGAGGATGTGTGTACAACAGTTGGGAAAAAATCATCACAGATTCATCCGCTTTTTTTTGCCGTAATGTGACTTGTTTTAATGGTTAAACATCATAATTGTGCAGATCACAGGAGAGGTATTTTTGGAGACTCAATACAAACATCTACAATCATGTCGACTTTAATTACAAACTTGAGAATGAAGAGACGAGTAACAGTCAACTTCCTTTTTTTCGCTGGCGTTTCCTCGTCTAATATGTCTTTGGTAATTATCGATGATGAACCGGTGTACGAATGTTTATCTTTGGACTGAAACCTCTTTTATTTTACGGATTATCATCATGATCCTATCGCGACAAATTAGAGAAAGGAGGAAAGAACGTTATATTGGCTAATTCCAACAACAGTAATCTGCACATCTTGATCATCATCATCATCCTTCTTAAATCACATTGGAGACTGAATCATAATCGGTAGTGCAATATTTTGCATGTACTCCTCTTTACCTCTCCAATTAAGTAACTGTTCACAATGTAGCGGACCATTCTAAGTTTTCGAGTTGAGAAGTGTGAGTTTGACTGAGTACGAGTGCGTGCTCTGGCTTCCGACTGCGTTTTGCCGGAAGTTGGTTCCTTCACAGCCTACTTACTCTCTCAACTCTTATTGCGGCACCTTTACCACTCTTCACTGCCGTCAAGAAAGGAGAACGAGGCTTTGAGAATGCAAGCAAGAGAGAGAGAGACGCATATTGCAACAACGGTACACTAATAAAAAACCAATTCAGCACACCACACCACACTTAACATTGCAACGAGCGCGAACGAGTTATACAAAGTGGAAGTAAAGCTGAGGCAGACAGCATGCAGACTAGAAGACTCGACGACAATAATATATAATATCATGATGATGACGAATGACGACCACCATATAGACTCACTACTAATAATGCTGTATAGTGAGAATAGCTTTGTGCTAATAGGTGATTGCGATATTTTCTGCTAGCTCCTTCCCTTTCTTAAAGTTTTTGGTGCGCTATGCTCTCCTCTCTTGTACCACAACGTGTCGTATCGTGTGTTCTAAATGCATAACAATATTATCAGAGCTCAAACGCACACACTCACACTAAAGTATTTAGCAAAGTCGGTTGCTTCCTCCTTCCTAAATACCATCTCTCTCACTCTTGCGACACACATTTCACGTTCTCCTCCTTTCAAGCTTGCATAACCCTTTGTTTGATTTGCATTTTGTATGCCAGCCACCCGTGTTTTATGAGGTGTACTCTTGTGCAGTTTATGGTAGCGCTTATTGGCGATATAATGTTGTGAATTTATTTGAGAGCCGATTACAACTCTGATTTTGGGAGGATTTACTCTATATGTGATAAAAACACATCTTATTACCATTATTGACAAAGCGCATTCTATAACGAAGAAAAAACGGTTGAGAGTAGTGGTGGATTTAACCCGATGCCGGTTGCGTTACGCATGTGTGTTTAGCTAAAGTTTTATGCTGCAAACTACAAATTTGTAGGAGATAACAGGGCATACCGTATTTTTACTACAGTACTTTTCTGATTTGTAGAGGATTATAATTATCGCAGATTTTTTATACTTTTTTTAGAAAAAATACGTAACATTTTTTCATATTTTGCCCACTCATGATGTGGTCAAAAATGGACCATCAATGGCATCCTCAAATGTGGCAAAAGTGTAGAACTACAATCCATTTTCAACAATGTTACACGATTTTGTCATACTCTTTGCCGGAATCTCACTGGTTGCAGTTGTGTGCAATCCACGGTGAAAAAAAATAAGCTTGTGCAATTTTTGTGAGGCACAATAATAAGACTGCATTTTGTCTGCAATTTTATTTGCACTCCGCTTTTTTTCACTGCTTGCTCCTTTTCTCTCTCTCTCTCTACAATTGTGTCCCAATAATCGCCTTAAGTGTGAAGCCTTGCCGTTTTTTCTACATTTTTTAAAAGGAAACGTAATGAGTAGCCGTACTACTACTACTACTACACTTGTACATTGGCGTGTACACGATTGCAAAATAAAGTTATGCAACCCGTCGACAAAGCACATTCACTCTGAAAGTGGCCAAGCAAGCAAATCTTGAGCAGAGATGTATTCATAATAATATGAAATATTTTACTGATTGTGAAGGGTTATACTAACACACGAATTAAATGCTCATTTAGTATTTCAATACACGCCACGTCATGTAGGAAGGAATGGAGGAATTTAGGTGAAAAAATTGTAATTCTTTACAAAAAAGGAGACCTTTGCAACACCAAGCGCACACACATCTCGAATCTCGTCGTCGTTGGTGAATGCAAGTTGACTGCATCACCCACATGGGAGATTGCATTGCATCCTATTATCATACGTGTAAACGCTTCTATATCAATTGGGCGCTCACACAGCAGCACAAGTGGAGAGGAGTCCCTTTTATAAGTCACTTGCGTGACGTGAGAGACGTCAAGTGAAGTGCATACAGTCGAAAGAGAATGTAAGTCTCTAGGAATAATTTATATACCTATATTTGGCCGTGTGTATATATCTAAGTATATATAGCCTGTCAACTTTTTGTGGCTTTCTGGCTTCCTCCTCTTTCTTGTATCTTTGCCTCTCTATCCCGTGTTCCCATTTCCCAGTCTTGTTGTTACATCATACCACGATTATCATCATCACCTGCAAAAAAATGGCATCACCAATACTAGAAGGCACGACGACACAGTACGTGTATCTTTCATAATCCTCAACATCGTCATCATTACTCATTCGAAAGGACGGTGTGAGAGCCTTTTTTTCACCATATACGACAAAAATCATGATGGTCTGGTCGTATCTGTAATGCAATAAGTGTACAATCAAGTTTGTCGAAAGGGTGGCTGAAGAGGAGGATAAATACTTTTATGGCCGCAACAGCCCCTGTTTTCAAAAATTGTGTTAAGTGCAGAGCAGCGACACGCAATGAATTCAGTAGTTTGTCTCTCTACGTGGATTTTTTAACCGCCAAGCATTCGTCTTTTGCTGCTCATCTCTGTTCCGATTGCATCTCCGCCCAATTTTGATAAGAAATTATACAATTACTCCTTCCTCATCAAGCTGTACACGCTGCTCGGATTTATAACGTTTATTATTAATTGCAACAGTACGTTCGATAAGTCAGTAATCACGGGTTTGATACCTGAAATAGCTTGCAGTCTTTGTATTAATATGCACGCTACTTAATGAAGATAAGCAGTGATTATGCGGTGTGTACGAGGTTTTTCTATTTGCAGTATTTTGTGTATCACGATAATATTTTGATTTCCTCAGAGATCCAAGGGAACACAAATGTGTGGTGCAGGGAAGAGAGATCCTTGTCATGTTCTGCTCTAATATTTTCCCTTTTTTTACCCCGACGCTATGTATATTGCTTCCCTTTTAACTCATCGTCGACTGTGAAAAAAGCAAGGATTTTTTTTTCTCGAAACAAGACATCCGTTACTGAACCAGAGTCCCGTTCTGAAGGCAAGAGAGAAGTTATGTAGTCATACACACTTGTATTATGTAAAAAACGATATAAGCTACTATTCGTACTACCGCTTTAAAAACCCTTTTCCAACTCTTCTTCATCTTTGTTTAAAACTTGTACATCTATCCGCTACCGAAAGATGCACACTTGTTGGCTTTATGTACTTATACTTGCGTTGTAAGAAGGAGGGAAGGAGAGGAAAGAAGTATGTAGTTTTTTTGTAATCATGATCATCATCGAAAAGGATCTGAGATCCGACTGAGGCTGAAGGAAAAAAAACTGAGTGAAGTGAGATGATGATCACCAGGAACATGTTTAAGTTCACACACAACAATTCACTCACATTATTACACACTTCCCCTCTCTCCTTGTCTTGTTTCATTCCTAATTTTTTTCCTTCTCTCTCGCTACTCTTTTTGCTTGACTGTTTGGCCCAATTTTTGACTTCATTTCTCTCTCCCTTCTCATTACTGGTGCTTCCTTTTTGAAAAAAGAAAAATGTGGGATGAGTGTGAGGGAGATTATTAGCTTTGTTCCTGTTTCTTGTTCCTCATGCATCAACGAAGGATGTGAGAATGTATATTCAAACATGAAAATGTAGAAATTCTATCATAGTTTCTAATATTATTTTCGTGCATTTTTGAGACGCACACACCCACTTTTTTGCAATTGATCCAATTTCTTCACAGAGCTCTTAAATTATTTTTGTTGAATGTCGTTGTCGCTCTAGTTTCACACAGTTGAAGAAGGTGTGACTCTTGTGCTTTCCACTGGAATATTTTTTTACATTTTTTTATACTATAAGCGTAAATATTTTTATGAGAGTTTCATACTCGTTTCGTACAAACTGTGATAGTCATCATCGTTTTCGTGTATTTCCACGGATATTGTTTGGAGTGTACTACAGTGGTGGTCGTTCATCTTTATGTCGATCGGTTCCAGGTTGACGTCGACTTTCGTGCAATGTGTTCTCGCATATAAAATGTAATCAGTACGAGTTGTCGTCTTCTCCGGCGTCTTCCTCTCCTTGAGACTCATAATCCGTATCTGGTGCATTACATCAACTTTTTACTCCGTGTAAGACGTCGTCGTTTGCCTTATTTCCTTCTTTCATTTCCGCTCGTACATTTTCACTGTCAGAGCTTTGGCTCTCTCAAACATCAACAGAGGAGCATACATATGTATGGAAAATAAACGGGAGAAAATATTTCTTGGAAATCTCCTGTCCTCGATTTTTTCCCTCCATTATGTCGGCAAGCGATTTTCCTCTCGTCCTCCTTCCCTTTCTCTTTCGCCTCCGTGTACATCCAGAGAAGGGAGACACAAACAGGAAGTAGGTTTCTACATGGATGTGCTTAGTCAATGAGGACATAGCGTTGTGTGCACAGGTTTGAGTTACTCTAAACGAGACTGGATATTTTGTAGATATTTCTGAGGAAAATAATCTTTTATATAAAAGCCTACAAGATATTTATGTTCGTCAAGCGTCAGACTTATGCATAAAAAGAGAGCACGTGTACGCAACTCTATATAGTTAATGGATTATATTTAAGATACATAATTTCCCGTATGCCTATACAATACAGGTTTTTTTGCGCGAAAAATAGTTAGATACTTGTCGACATAATCGCATACCCAAGTATAAGGCGGAAAGGGGCGATAAATGGGTAAAAAAGGGCGAGACGAAGCTCTCGAACAGTTTTGTAGGCTCGATTTTTTTTCTTCTCCGCGCTGGAAATAAGAAAAATCGGAAATTGTGCTCTCCTTTTTCATTTCTAGGATTGAGCAACATATCGCGTCGACGACGGCGGTAATAATGGAGGAGGAAGAAAGAAAAAAAAGGAGCTTAATGGTAAACTCGTTGAAACGCATGGAAAGTTGTGTGCATACAAAATACAGAGAAAGAAGGAATATATGTGTCAAAAGTGTTCAAGCTTGATGCATTATTGTGAACGGAATGCGTGGTGAGTGTGTGTACCTTTTTATGTTTTTGTCTCCTGCTGTTTCTCTTCTTCACTTCGTTCTAATAACGATACGAGAGGAAACAAGTAACCCTCAACTTTTCAGTCTTGGTCTATTTCGTGAAGTTTACAATTTCGCAGCTCGTTTCCTCACTCCGTCATTTTTTGCACGTCTCTCTCTCTCTCTTTTGAATTTTTTTTCTCCCTGTTTAGTCTTCATGTGAGAATGACGGTGGTGTCATCAAGAAAACGGCTATGAGCATTACACGGTCTCATACCCTTTTCCTTGAAACTGTCTCGTTTCCGCTGTGGAGCTCTTGTGAATATTATGGTCGCGTTTTCTGTGGAGGAAGCCAGGGAAAAGAGGAAGAGTTCTCTGTGACGAGAGATATTACGTAGTCTTTCAAAATATATGGGAAAAGTCCGTTTTTTCTTGTTGGAGGTAAAAACATGCAAAAGTTTGCCGAGAAGGAATGCATATTATGTCTTACCGTATACACTATTTCATTGGGGACTGAGTTTTTAGCGATTGTAAGCTGTAGTTTTTTTAACGTGACATGCTACGGGACAAAAACTTGTATAATAGACTCCCTGTGTCCACGTGTGTGACGAACACGTAGTGAGAACAGGGGAGTGAGTTAATGCACAGGTAAAAAACTCATCGAAGACGTGTAACAACAGGAAAAGGACATTTTTTATGCATACAGAACATACACTTAAAAAACCGAGGCCGGCCTGCAATTTTAATGGGGAAACACGCCGCCTCTCCAGGCAACTTTCAAGGAATGCAGGAAGAAAGTTATTGGAGCAGTTGTGTGCCTCTGGTGAACTGAATTTTGTAAAAGGAAGCAGGAAAACGAGAGAAAAATTTTTTAAACGAAAACATGTAGTGTAGTAACGAACTATAAATATTGTTCGAGATCGATCTCGGGACACAACAACTACTGTCATTTCCATTCGACGTGTGAGCGGAAAGGGTTGGAAGTTGGAGGCAACCCGGAAAAAGGACTGGTGAAGCAATCAAAACATAATTACAGTGGCTCACTTCCATATATGTAAATGAACCGGAAAAAAATACGAAGCACCCCGAAAATTTGAATCGGCAAAAACAAGCATGGATTTGACCACATGGACAAAATATTGCTTCATTTCCACATTCAAGGTGGTGGTGATGCTCGAACAATTTTAAAGGGAGCTGAATGCTAATAAAAACTGGTAACATTGAAGTGGCCAACTGATAAATGTTTTGGAGTCACTGAATGCCATGATTTATTACAACGTCCACTTGACGAAAGACAAAGACATGGAACAACTAGAGAGAGGGGGAAAACTGGATAGCTCAGCCCAGTAAATTTTGTACGATTATTGCACACACAACAGGCGTAGCACACGAAAGGACGAAAATATCATTATGCTGGTGTGTGCGCTAGTCGCATATAAAATGACATATTATGCGTGCCAACTCAGAGAAAATGTTAGTTGGCCTGAGTATAAATATTGCAAAAAGGAAATACAGGGTGGAACTAGATGAAAGTATTAACTTCACTCCCTTTCTCATGTTGCGTTTTCTTTCATGTCAATGAAAAGGGAATAAAGGCAAGAGTGTGGAATGACGAGAGAAAGAAAGGAAGGATTGTTATTGCCACTTCCACATAGTTTTTTTTTCTTTTCTGCTTTTCTCTGTGTAAGTGTGTTTGTAAGAAAGCGGCATTCATTTGATATATAGGGAACACCGTGTGGAATGGATATCCACAATTTTTCGCAATTTTTTTATGCATATACCCCTTTGTAGTTGGAGAAAGCATGTAACATTCACACACACACACGTACATGCAACCATTCACGCTCTCCTATTGTGCTCCCATAATATTTTCTTTTTTCTCCTATGAAACACAAACGTGAACGGATAAAGCGGTTACAAAAAAACCTTGTGGTTCTCTCTTGTATAAGAGTGGAAGAAATGTTGGAAATTCCTTGTTCCTTCCACATACACACATATGTACACACTTATTTTTCCGTGTTTCTTCACTCTTTCCACGAGACTAGGCCAAAGTCTACGAACCGAGAGAGAGTTATACACTTTTTATTCTTTCTCGTGCTTCCGCAATGAATTTCTAAAGCTCATGTGAACATTTTTGCTCCACTTTTCCCTTTCTCTCCTTCCCCTCATTTGAAAAAAAAAACGTTGCCTTGTTTCCCATCCTCCTCCTCCTTTCCAAAAATGCCAACTTTGCTCGTGCTAAAAAAATGAACTGGGTATATAACGTTCACTCTTTTGTATTTCCGTTTTCCCCTTATTCATAACAATAAAGAAGAATGGAGTGAAAATATAAACGTTTCGTAATGCGAGCTTCTCCTTCCTTTCCAGGCCTGTGCTCCACAGGAAAAGGCGAGAAATGGTGGTTATGATGATGAGTGATTGGTTAAGAATATTATTACTATTAAGTAGTTTTTTTTAGATACGCCATTACGCACGGTTTCGCCTCTCACATTATGAGCATAAGCGTCTTTTCAACGGGAGTTGCTTCCCATTATTTTCATGAGGAGGAGTGGACTCTTGGGAATTGGATGAGTTTTTGGGTCAGTACTTTGAATGTACTTCAAATCCAATTAACACGACACATTAGATAAACGATCAAATTTTTGGTTTGAATGTTGTAATGAACAACGTTTTTCTACATTCATATTTTTCAATTGTGGAATTAATGAGAGGACACAAACTTTCGGATGAGAGCAAGTGAATCGCATAAATTCCGTAAGGAATCAAGTGAATTTAAATATTTTATCATTAGGCCATCCATCCTCTGCATTTAAAGTTGCAAAAACAGAGTCGCACAGGATACGAGGTGGTTTCCCCTAAAAAATTGCTTCTAAACAGCAGAATCCATAGGTATAACGAGCCCTCTCTGTTGGCGTTGAAGTTTTTTTTCTCTCATTTCGCTCGAAGGGAAGTGGTCACATGGAAGCGGATTTTGAAATGCTTTCTCTCTCACACACTCCATATATGATTAATTATGTATCACGAGAGAGAAAGGCTTAATAACGGAAAGGACATAATACAATATGAAGGGAAGTGGCTGGCGTTTTGTGAATCATACGAAAACAAGAAGGCGAGGTATAAAATTCTGTGAACAATTTTATGAACAGCATACCTCCCTTTCGCCTCTCCTATTTCTATATGAATCAATTCGCGCATTAATAACTTTTGTCGAATCGACGCTGAGTGTGGAGTAAATGTGTAAATTAAATCCGTTGCTGGAAGGAAAGCCCGTATTAGAGTTGTATTCAAAAATACAAAAAAAGAACACAGTCCAATGTATGAATTTGAGTTGTTGCCATGTTTCAAATTTCACGTTGATTGTCTCCCCACTGTAAACCTTGTGAAATGAGACATGTTGTCAGCGGCTGTATGAACACTTGCGAGGAAACCTCAACAATTTCACATGTGTGGGAGTCGAGAAAGTGGTTGGGAAAGTTGTGCATTCTCGAGTTGTGTTTTGCTCGAACGCTCTTTTCGCACAATGTGTGCACCAAAAGCTCCTCGTAGTTGCGGTAGTGATTTCTTATCCGCATATTGCAACCTTTTCACTGTCTCGAGAGCCTCTCATTTTGAGCTCAATGAAGATTGAATTGAGAGCTGACGACGGAGAAGCATTCATCGAATGACACGGAATTGAGAGAAATCCTTTGGTATAAATAGGAGCTCATTGGTCGTGTCTGGAAATTACAGACGGATTGAAAATGCTACTAATGATGATCGCATATCTTTTCAAGAAGGCTTTGTTAGGCAAAAATGTCCTCGCGTTGGTGTCGTCGACGAGGGTTTTTTTCTGAGACACAAGTGGGACACGAATCATAATAGATTCACGATGCCAACTCGTCCTCCCCAAGCATCAGCACGACGGGAGGGGTAAATGGTGACGAAAATCCGTTTTCAAGCGCGAGAGTCTGTCAATCACACTCTCATTCTTCACATGGTGCGATGATGATTCCGAATCGCGAGTGAAAGCTTGGAGGTGACTCACAGAAGAAAAGATGGAGAGAGTTCATTCCTTTGAGCATTCCGTCATCTCTCTTGTCCCTTTTTCCACTGATGGAGGAGAGTAAGTATAAAAAGCTTAATCTCGATATAATAAATGTACAAGAGAGAAAGTTGAAGAGAAAGAGTGTACGCACGGGAAGAGTGGAAGTGGAGTAAAGAATGTAATACACTTTTTTTCTCTCTCTCTCTCTTCTTTTTGGAAAGTTAAGAAAAAGAGGACAAGAAGACAGAGAGAAAGCCTGGAGGAAGAATGGGAAAGTAAAGAGCGGAAGCAAGTTGGATCAATACGGTGAAAGAGGGGAGGTGGAGGAAGTGGAGGGGCTCTAGGGTGGGGAGTTATTTTTTTGGTGGGGATGGAGGAAGGAAGCTGACGAAGCCAGAAAAAAAGAAGAAAAGTTGATGAATCTTCTTTGCTGTAAATATACATTGTATAATATGGATGAGGCACATAACCTCTTTTCATTATTACTCTCCATACATATATTCCATCATCATCATCATCGCGACCATCATCCTTTTTCCTCTCTCATCATCATCATCCTCATCCTCCTCCTCATCGTCGTCATCATCATCATCACCATCTCGTTCATGATCCTTTTATATTTTTTAACATCACCACCACACCGTACATACAATACGCTCATACATATTTTATACATATTTTGGATGTGTGGATGGTGTGTTTCTTGAAGAATTCATACCATCACATGACGAGCTTTTCTAAAGATATAATAGATAGAATAGACTCACCATACAGGATTCCTTTCTCTTTCCCATCTCTCGCGAAAATGTGGCTGTAATGCATATAAGAGTGGTATGACCATATCGCATCCTGTTCCACGTTCTCTTTTTCCCTAGTGAATTTTCGTTGAGGATGAGAAACCCGGAAGTTGGCCGGAACATGTGCTCTCTTTCTCTAGCTTTTCTCCTCTTTCCTCGCTCCTACTTTCCCTGCTGTGTCCGCTTGCCAAAAGAAAATTCCTTCTCCCTTTTACTTCCTCCAGAGCAGAGAGAAAAAAAGGCATTAATATCTCCAGAAGCTTATAGCGCCGCTTCAAGCTCAACACATTCATTCACAGTTGTGTAGTTCCACTTGCCAAGTCACTTGGCCATGGGCACGAGGAAAGAAAAAAATGCTGGCAAAAAGCGAGAGGCATAGACCCACTCTTGAAGATATCTCCACATATTTTTACTCTGTGTGGATACTCACTTTTGTAGAAGGGACGTTTTTCTCTACAGAGAACTTGTGCTCAGATGAAGTTCCACTTTACGCTTCTTTCACAAAGACGAAGAGACGAGAGAGAAAAAAATCTCAGCAGAGAAAAACAGTTTATTCGTATATACATAAAAGTCGTTTGAGAGAAGCTCAGCAGTTCTCTTCTTCCTTCCGGCTCCAGCAGAGCCCACCGTTTCCGGGATCAATATAAGAAATGCTTGTTTCTATTACGAGTCCGTCGATTCTCCTAAAAGACTTCTTTTTTTCTGGGCTTGAGGAAAGCCAAGTTTTTTTTAGCGAGCACTCTCTCACACTCACGGCTCTCTTTGAGAATCGGCGTAATGTATTATATTCGTGGTGGTATTCGATGATGACGACGATGGTATTTTTTCTTTGGCGAAGCGAGCGATAAAAGGCGAAAAACTTCACTGAATTCCCATTAAACAATATGACTGCATCACTCGTGTGTGTGTGGTGCTGCTCAAGACTCGTGGAAAACCATTATGTTGATGTATGCACGAAGAAAAGTTGAGAGTCAAAATGTGTGAGCATGACTTTCTCCTCTGCACCTTTCTCAACTGATTGGTTTCACTGTGAGGAAAGGCATTTTGTTTTCATTTAATTTACTCTCCGCTTCTGTTCCCCGAAAAAAAACAGCTTTGATTTTCTCCCGGCTTCTAAAGTTGCAAGGGTAATTGTCGTCTGAAAAGTGGGAAACAATAGCTGTTATTGTTTTCTACATGGATGTGGTGACGATGAGAAGGGTGAAACATAGTGGAACACATAGTAGCTGTTATAGTATAATAACCTTCACTTTATCACATCTCTGCAGTCAATTTCTCCAGAGGGAGGCTTTTCACATTTGCCCTAGTGCATCTTTCCCTCCATTACAACAAGGGAAATGGAGTGGAAACTTGTATGAATGTGCTCGTCCTGCTTAGGAGATGCACATGTGTTGGATATGTATGGAAATGTATTTTTTTCTTCATGAAAGTGGTTGTTAATGGAACGTGATGTTATTTTGTCTTTCTCTCCGTAATATATCACGCGTAGCATAGCTGAAGTCATTTTTTGGAGAGGTTTTACCCATTTGATATTTCATGGATACATGACACGATCATCGGCAAAGCTTCCAGCTCATATTATTATGATGATGCTTTTAATCGCTTTCCAATGAGCTTGAGCATCGCTCAAATTATTGCTTAATTGAGTTGAGATGAGCTCTTGTCAATTATTAACAAAAAAACTTGTTTTGTATCGTTTTTACAGATCCTGGTTTCAGCGAGAAGCCATTAGTGTGATACTAACTCCCTTTTCCGTGAATTTCGTAAGGGAACGCTATTGAGCAGATACTCTCTGGTCATGATGAAGGTTCCACCTTTGAGTCTCGTCGGAATGGAGCGTCTCCCGCTTCCCCTGCCATTCAGTCCAGAACTCCTCTGGAGATATAATCCACTTGGACCGCCGTCCTCCTCTCATCATCACTCCCAAGCTGCTGCGGCAGCCGCTGTAGCAGCGGCGTCGCCTTCAGTTCCTCCCTCCTCCTCCGCGGCGGCAGTAACCGCTGCTGCGGCCGCATTCACAAGAGCCGCCGCTGCCGCGGCGGCGAGCAGTATGTCCTCCCCAATTCAGCAGCAACTCCCCTTTGCATATGATATCAAGACGACGATTCCCATCAGACTGGGTAAGAATCGCGAATGCAGTACAAAGCAAAGCAATTGTAATTATAGGAAATCCACTAAATTAGTTTGTATGTTTTTTTCAATTGGTCTCAGCAGCCAGCGATCCACGCTTGTGGAACCGGGAAGACGTTGCCATTTTCCTCCAGTGGTGCGAGCGAGAGTTTGACCTCCCTTCCTTCGACATGGACCGCTTTCAGATGAATGGTACGTAGGCACAAAATGCATTTTTTTTCTTTAAATTTCTTTGACGTAGACTCAGGAGACACTCGATTTTAAGTTGCGTTTGAGTGCATGTAAAAACCGGAACTATACCTCAAGGATTTCACGTTTGCATTCTTTTTTTCTGCATACTACACAAGTTAGGCACGCCATCCGCACAGCTTATAGTAATTGTAAGGAGAGGATCGTCGTGAGATTGCAATGTCATAAGGGCGTAGGTGTCTAGTTTCCTTTCCATTTTTATATTTACTCTCTGATTTGGTAAGGTGGAGTTGCATTCACGTGCATGCATGAAGATGTGCGTTTTTCGCCGCCCCCTTTTCTAAATGTGTAGTTGTCGAATTGTAGTCACTTATAGTCTTCACCTTGACAGACACTTGTCATCGTCATTATCAACTTAGTTCTTTGATCACAGACTAGAACCGACAAAAAATTGCTGGAAATCTTGGCATGACATGGAAAGCGTGGAAACCTATGAAATTCTCGTCTTGCACTACATAGTTTACAAGTGGCGATATTTTTTATGTTTAAAACTCATTTAAATCTAGTTTTCTTATAATAATGAGAGAATGACGCTTTCCTGAAAATTACGCGTCGGACAAAAAGTATAAGAAAGACGCTGTGTAAAAAGTTGCATTGTAATCGTCGGATGTGTGCAAAGACAAAAAAGTGTTCCACAAGTAAACGCCCGTTTTTTTTCTCAGCAGAAAATAGTGTAATTTTGTGAGAAGACGTCAAGTAAAGTGAAGAGAATGATGCGGTGATGATGATGATGATGAGCATGTGAGTGTGATTCCTCTTCCGCTCCGTTCAGACTTAGATATGCGCTGTCTCTGAATATGTAGTCGTATCCAGTGTTACAAAACATAAGAAATAATAATATCCTCTCCACCACCATCACCGGACCTATGCAATCATGTAAGAGATGGGGTTGATGGGGTTGCCAATCTCTTGGGGAATTTCTCTTTTACGACAGATTTTTGTCGACACCCTTGCAGCTTTTATGACTTCTCTCGCTGATGATGATGATTATGACAATGAGCACAGGGGAAGTGTTGCCACAGAAAAGACGGTTGAGATGAGGAATTATCAGTAAAGAAAACAACCTTTTTTCTTATGATGATGATACACATTTTGTCCTTTGCCCCAAAAACTTCACACTTGGCTGAGAATGTTGTGTGTGTACATGGAAATGGTGATGTTAAAGCAGCGTCATCATAGCTGAATTGTAACCCCAACCCCACGTCAAGAGGGTGGAAACAAGCATCATTTAACACGGAGAAGGGGCGCTTTTTATGATTGGCGTGTGTGAATAGTCAATATGCACGAAATGATAAGTGAAAATGAGGGTGAGGAGAGTTCATGCTGAAAATTGAAAAGCGTGTCTTCCTGATAACACCGAGTCTCTGGATGACAAATTGCGATTATGTTTATGGTTGGGAAGGCCCAGGTTGATATCGAAATCGTCCGTTGTGAATTTGCAGGTAAAGCGTTATGCTTGCTAACCAAGGCGGATTTGGAGTCGAGAGCTCCTTGCTCCGGGGACGTGATCCATAACGCACTCCAATTGCTGATGACGTCGGGTGACTCGCCCCTGACGCCGCACACACCGTCCTCACTCCGCATCCCTCAGTTGGGCAATGGGAAGACGTGGTCCATGACAGATTTGCAACAGTACGCAGCTGCTCAACAACAGCAGGGAACGACCTCCGTCACCCTGAGCCCCGCGCCCTCCCTCGATGGTCAAGCGGGCAGCCCACAGGATCACGCAAATGGGCAGACGAGCCAGCACTTGTCGTCGGCATCTTCGTCCGGAGGCTCGGGAGGGCCACCGTCCGACGACTCGGAGTACGACAGTGTTGGGGAGAGCCCAGAAAGGTCGCCCCCAGTCCAGTCGATGAGCCCTCCACCGACGTCACACGGGGCTGGTGGGAACTCTCACAGTGCAAACGGTGGACATCACCACCATCACTCTCATCATCATTCCAACTCGTCGAACGGGAACTCTGCGGTGTCCAGCTCAAACGGGTCAAACGGGAATGGGGTTGGCGTGGCTGCAAAGTCGTCCTTCTCTCCTGCGTCGAAATTAGGAAATGGGGCGGCCGGAGGTGCAGAAACTGGAGAATATAATAACAGTAAGTGATGGAGTGAATTAATCATGATATCGTCGATTTTCGTTTGAATGGGATGTAATGTGCTCCCTATTTTTTTGCTATTTTGTGTAGATGGACGCCTATTGTGGGACTTTTTGCAACAACTTTTGAACGACCCTGCACAAAGATACAGCAATTTCATTGCTTGGAAGAATGTGGACACTGGGATTTTCAAGATCGTCGATCCGCCAGGATTGGCCCGCTTGTGGGGAATTCAGAAGAACCACTTGTCCATGAACTATGACAAAATGTCACGAGCCCTTCGCTACTATTATCGTGTCAACATTTTGCGCAAAGTTCAAGGCGAACGCCACTGCTATCAGTAAGTGACATTATTATTATGGCCTCCCTAGAATATTTCTCCCGAAGGCTAGCTTTCATTGACAATTATTTTTAAATTTTCTTCTTTGTTTTTTTTTTTACAGATTCTTGCGTAATCCTGGTGAACTCAAGAGCATTAAGAACATCTCCATGCTCCGACATCAGCAAAACTCGCCAATGTCGCTGTCAGTGAAGCCGGACGCAGGGTCATACGGGAACGACAGCAATGGGAATGGGAACGACTACGAGCCTCCCTCAAAGTACTCCCTCCTCAGCCATCATCAGCAGTCCTCACAGCAACATAGTAACAGTCCCGTCTCTCTCACCGTGAAATCCGAGCCTCTCAACTACGGAGGTGGAGGCTCCTCCCCAGACGACTACGAGAGCAAGTTGGCCATGCTCGGTCACCGCCAACAGAGCTCCCCAGTATCTCTCACCACCAAGAACTGCTCCACCTCCCCGTCCTCCTCATCCTCGTCGTCGAACGGCGGTGGTGGTGCTCCCGGTGGGGACTCCTACGGAGATGACTACGATTCCATGAACGGCCATCATCTCCAGGACTCGCCGATGCCGCTGACAACAAAGTCATCCAATTCCGATCATCATCATCACCATCACCCAGACAACGAGTCGAGTGTCGACAGCAGAGGAGGAGGTCATCGCTCATCAAAGCCACCTCAACACTCCCCGGTTTCTCTCACAGTCAAATCCGAGCCGACCCCTGCGTTCATCACCCCTGATGACGACTATGAAGACGTTCCCACCGACTTGAGCATGGACACTGATAGGGATCGTCAATCCAAGGATGACGATTAGTCTGTCCATAACATAGAAGTATATATGTAATGCAATTTGTTGCTCGTAGTCGCGTCAACACATAATTAGCGTTATCAAGGTAAAAAAAACGAACTCAGTTCAGTGACTGGACGTTTTTTAAGGGACCGATATATATCAT
Source organism: Alloscopus bannaensis (assembly GCA_027743745.1). Lineage (NCBI taxonomy): Eukaryota > Metazoa > Arthropoda > Collembola > Entomobryomorpha > Entomobryidae > Alloscopus > Alloscopus bannaensis. The sequence goes on along the minus strand of JAHZMW010001878.1, from coordinate 42,037 downwards.
CGTATAATATGGGTATATGATTGGATTTCTTTCTCTTCGAAATTCATACAACCAATTTCCATACACAATTGCTCTAGGACCTGAAAAAGAACTTTTCCACTTTTCAATAAATTCAAAGAATTAAATTTGAGTACCGGCAAGCAGTGTAATCTTCTTCAACACGTAACCAATTAATGAGTCCGTTTTTATTATCCAACTCTTGAGCGGTAAAGATTTTTTGCATTTTTATGCACAAGTAAAAAAAGTCAGTTTTAACACTACAAATAGATAAGTGTATTTTCGTTAATTTGTTCATCACAGTTTGATTGTCAACTTGGATAATATTCTCTTTGTACTTGTACATAAGTTTTTCAATTAGAGAGATAAATCGTCGATTTTTTTTCATAATCTGCTCTAGTGCCACAAACTCGATGCGTTTTTTAGGTTGCTGTAGGGAAAGCAATTTTGCAAGTCATGTCTACCGGTGTTATACAAGAAAGGATTTGAGTTTTTTTCTGAAATTTATTCTCCTTCTGAAAATAAATGATGATCCCGAATTACGTGGTGCGAGGAACCATCATCCTGACAATCTTTTACTTTTTTTCCACTGATTTTTCAGTTGTCCTTGCTTAACATCCAATAAGTTTTGGGTGCTCCAATCAGGAAAACGTTTGCAATCACAATATTTTTTGCAATAATTTCAATCAGGCGAGTCAGTTACTCCGTTTATGTCATGAAAAATGATTCTTGTCCGTTTTACAACGACTTTATATAAATTTATTAGAATAACTTTGATTTTTTAGTAGATGATGAGCATATGAAATATTTTGTGAATGGCCATCTCTCGTCGTGTCGTGATGATACACATACACATGAGAAAGATGATGATACGTAAAAATACTGAGAAAAAATGTGATTTGTGATGTTTTCTGGCTCTAAACAACTATCCACGTAAAAATTAGGATATCCAGGTCTAGTAATTAGGTACAGTTTGTAGGAAGTAGAAAGAAACATTAGTTCGACAGATTTTGAAGGCGTTTATATATAAAGGTTAACTAAAGTAACATTCATATATGGAGGATAGTATAGAAGGGTGTGCGTACATGAAACAAAATTCTACACACAAAAACCTACAACAGCAATGCGTTATTTTTCAACGAAACTCAGTCTTTCGGTCCCTCTATCGCTGCTTTATATTTGAAAATGTAACAATATAGGTAAGGTATATATTATCGTAGCTAATAATCTTAAGATCTGTACATAAGTATACAAACGTATGTATTTAGATATAGTTGTAAAATAGTATGCTAAATTGTACATACTGTCTACCCACTCTTCATTGTCTGTTGCATAAGGAATTATGTAAGCATTTAAATCGAAATAGTTTTTCGATCAACGGTAGGAGTAGGTGACAAGCTAAATGTTGTGAGAAAGTGTTGTGTCGAAGGTAACACACGAAGGAAAAAAATAAAGTGATTTCGACAGGGAACGTTTTGATATGATGGACAAAGTGTGTCTGAGGATATAAACTTATGTGAGTTGAAACAGAAAGTGACAAGAAAAATGTACAAGAATTATATAATTAATCAAGAATTAATCTAACTGTACATACTATGCTGTGTGTAGATGAAACATTGAATTGAACTCCCTGATATTCAACGTAATGATATTAAAAGAATCGAAGTTTGTACATACGAAACAACTCTCAGTTCTCTCCCTGGGAAAGTTTTGCAGTCGAAAATTTTACTGAAAGTTTATAAACCGTGTTGCTGTTCTTTTCGCTCTTTTGTTCTAAGATGATGATACAACGTTAACATTATAGTGAGACTCAACCCATAATTATATATGAACCTACGTACCAATACGAATTTGATGTACTAATATCATTTATACATACATATATTTTGATACGAGAATTGTGAAAGTTGAGAATTGATGGTAATTTTTATGTAGCCTTTATTGTAATCGACACGGGTTGTGTACGTTGTTGTTAGTCTTTTTCTCGCTTTTGATTGTGAACTCATGGTTTAGAGAAGAGAGAGAGAGAGAGAGAGGGGAGTTTTAATGTTTGTGTAAGACACTAACAAATTATATTAACGTGTATGATGCTAAGGTTTGTGGTAATTCCTACTGCCTTTCCCTCGTGGTGATCGTGTTGTGTTTGGAAACTTAAGTTAAAGCAATCCTTAACTCAGTGTGTAAAAACACGAAAAAGATTTTATTTGAAACAATCCAGCAACGAAGGTAACAGTCTGCTTACTACTAATTATTCAATCACTTGTGTCAATCCTTAATATTATGTTATAGAGATTTATGAGCTAATTTTTTTACCGGCGCAAATCAAATTCGGCATTTTTTTGTAGAGTTGTTTTTGTCCAAATTACTTTTTTAAGTCTTTGTGATGATCGTATAAGTGCACAATTAAGGATCAAATGGTTGAGCCTGATCGTGACAATGGAATGAATATAATAATATGTAATAACGTGTCTCATTTCCATGTGGATTTGACAAGGAAAAAAAACTGTTGTTAACTGTAACGGAACTCGCAGTTTGTCTGTCTGTGAACATTTTTCATACATGATGATATGCTAATACTAAGAAATGTAGAGTAACACGTCAAGAGCTCTATGTGCATGAATATATTATGTTATTTGAATGCATGAGTAAAAAAGTGTAAGAAGCCCCTCTCGTATTGTACAGAAAGCGAATATAAATATATATTTAACAGATTGTAAGAGATAATCAAATTAATCAGATATAAAAATATTACAACAAATTATGATCATATGAATATATATATATACATTGATTCTCTGATAATCACTATTCAATAAAATCGGTTGAACAACTTAAAAAAAGCCATACAACATCTTCATTCTTTTAGTCCAAATTGCATTTCAACATCCGACACAGGGCCCATAAAAATATAGAAATTTCATCTATAAAATTGTACCGATTTCCGCAAACAAAGAATTGTCTCTGACACTTAGCTGACGTCTTCGGGAAATGGGTGGAGTATTAAGTGAAATGACACTATTCTTTCGCTAAAAAACAATGCGTACCAAATTGACGTTAAACATTAAATGGAGAAATGCACAAAAGGTGGAAGGGAAGAACAACGCAGGAGCAGAGGAACAACGGAGAGAGTTGAGGGAGCGAGCAGACAATCCGACTTTGTTCTCTCAGAATGCTCACCTCTTTTGTGTTCGCTTTACCATGAATTCGTCTCACACTCCGCCGATCTATTTCAGAGAATCGAGTTCTAAAGTTCTAATAGTTTCTCAAAGGAGCAGAGGTCAATATCACGTTGACGAACCCTCCCCACAGCAGAGAACACTAGTGTTGTACAAGGACGTTCAGCTCGATTTGAGAAAGTATATCAACCACCTGTCCACGTGAGCGATTTTTTATCAATAGAGTATTTGCATCTTTCCGACAACGAATTGTGTGAAAATTGATTCTCGCATTTCTGTGACTTTTTGTCTTTTCTCGTCACTCAAGAGGTTGGACAGAGCGAGCCGTCATCTGCCACCTGTATATTTTCGTGTTTTGTACAAAAAAGTTCGGCTCTTTCTAATTTCTTGTTGGTCACAATTTTTCCGTTGTAGTACGGCGGTGGCTCATCATCAGTTGTCAGTTTTAAGGAGAGTATCATCTGGGTTCGGGAAATCTTTTGGGCGATTTGAAGATTGTCAGACTGTCAACTGTTGACGACTGTGGTAAGCTGCAGTTTTGAACTCAATTAGCATAAATTAAAGTCGGTAGTTGTGTAGTTAGTGCTTATCATATGGTTTGCCTGGAAGTGAATGTTTGTCTACATTTTTTCTTGTTGTTTTTTAAAAGAATTTTAGGTGCTCCTTCGTTCCCGTCATTGACTTGGAGTGGCAGTGGCGGTTGGAGTAGGACGGTTGTTCGTAAAACTGACGGCAATTGGTGGGTTTAATGGGAAGAGAACGGACGACCATTCGGCACACACATTCAGGTAATTATAGACTGTTTTTTAGTCATCTGTGTCTATCTAGAAGTATGATACGCAGACAATACACACACACTCACACATTTATCATTCATTCTCTCTATCGCTCAGCAATTTCCTATTCAACTCTCTTTTATCGTTTCAATTAAGCTCCGCATTTTTTCCACAATTTCCCTTTCTCCACCGAACTTACTGTAATCTGACACGAGTGGCAAAGCTGTATCTCTCGCAAGACGTTTATGGTTCATTAAGAGTTAACGGAAAGTTATCAACATAAAGTGGAGACTATTGAATAGCTTTATCAATAGCTCAGGTGTAGCAGATGAGTTTAAAGGTTGGAAGATTTTTTACTCAGAAATTGTTCATTAGTTTTTAACTTCATTAAGTTTACATAGAAAGGGTGAAACAGCAGGAACATTAGAAACTTCAAGTTGCTTGCTTGCTATGATTGATTGTTGTTTTGTGTGTTGTCATAGACTGGTAATTTGACGTTTACAAAAAGGATTCGTAAAGAGTGTGGAAGTTAAGGTCGTTGAGATCATCTGGTCTGGTTACATCGGTGGTTCACGGATAAGTCCGGGCCACGAGCAGGAATCAGGTAATTCGTGATTGAAAGGTTTCTGCAGTGTTTTAGGGTAGGCTGACTGTGAAGGAGTTGGATTGTGGCCGTAATTTAGTCACCGGCTATTGTTGATTGTTGTTCTTTCCTGAAATGCTCTAAAATGCTGTTTTTTATCTTTTTTTTGGTCAGATGAGCGTCGATTCTCGTGAAATTATCGGAAGCGGACATTCGGAGAGTGTCGGTGTTTACTTTGGGACAGCTTTTAATCAGGTGGGTAATTGGTATACAAATTGGTATGCAATTCAATCGTGTCATTGCGTGCGTGCATAGTAAAATACTCGGTAGGGGAGAATTAGTAAAGTTGTGTTTAACATTTTAGAGGACACTCGGGATGGAGACGAAGTTTAATGGATGCTTCTATGATGTTATTTCCGATTTTGGGGTTGACAATGTCCCCGCTCGCCAGACTGGACTGTCGGATCTACTTATTCGATTCGCTGATGAGCAGGTACCGGCTGCAGAGCTCGTCGAAAAATGCCGCTCAGTTGCCGTGGATGCAGTGTCGATTCTACAGAAGGAAATGTGCAGTTCCTTTTTAGGATGTGTCATGGTGACAGGAAGCTACGGTAAGACCACGGCCCTGGCGCATCTTTCGGATTACGATATCGTCGTGTTTTTCAAGGATATGGAGCCGCCATTTACCGGGATTTTGTTGACCATGGAAGCTGCCCTGAAAAAGCATAGCTACCTGCTACAAAACTTTAAGTGGATTTTTAGATCAGCAATTCACATTTGCATTGAGGTTGATAGTATACGATTAGACATAACTCCCGCTACATTGGTGGAGGAGAACTGCTCATGGAAGGACTGGACGTTTGTTGACTCTTTCTCGCTCCTCTCGTTTCCGACTGAACAGTATGTCAAAGTTTTAGAAAAAATTGCGCTGCTCAGTGACCCCACATCTGAGGGGTACTTTTACAGTTCGTCGTTGTCGATAGAAGCCGTTTTGTTTGTGCAGAGGCAGACTCCATTTGTGCATTGTGTAATACGGCTTGCTAAATTGTGGGCATGTCATTTGAATACAGGAAAGATTTTCATTCGAGGTAAATCGGTATTGATGGAAACGTTAGCAATTCATGCTTGTTACTCTCTAAATGCCACAGAAATGGCTCGTGGGAATGTTGAGAAGGCATTCAAGAAGTTTTTAGCGTATTTTGCTGATGCTCGGAACCTCAGATTATACTTTGTGGTAAACTATGTTAAGGAATGTATTCCCGAAAGTATACTGAATGAGACTCCTCTTGTTCTTGATCCGGTTAACCCTTTTAATAATTTGTTGAGTCCGGCCAATTTTCCTCCGACCATCATAAAGAGCTTTGAGACAGCAGCGAAAATTATGCTTGAGAGGCTCGAGACTTTTAAATCCAATGAGACTGATATGGGAGGCAGGGATGAGCTGGAATTGCTCAAGTGTTTATTTCAATATTAATTTATTCCTAGTCTATTATAGATTTGCATGTCGTACATTGAGTACATTACAGAGTATTCAGAGCTTAATTTATTTTCCATACCGCAGAGGGACTGATTGATCTGCTGGTGAGTTTTAAACGATTTTTTAAATACCTAGTCCATCAAACGTTCGATGAACGACCCGATCATCATTAGATAGTCTTAATACAGAGCACGTATTCCTATTACCAGTAAGAAGTTGATTTACAAGATTTCCGCATGAAATGTGTAGAGAGGTGTGTTTATTTGAGTGTACGTGGAATATTCTTAGAAGTCAAAGAGCGGATAAAATGTTTATCCCTCTTGTTCGAGATACTGATTTAGGAAGGTATAGGATAGAAATGTGTAAATAGAACAATACCAGTTTTTCCACTGGTCAATTTGGGGACTGTAAAAGTGAAATTACAATCATGACCTGTCTGTACGGTGAATACTTATAATCTATAGTTTATATATGTATTTATATATACAGAGTGTATCATAAAAGTTCCTGTTACTGTTGTTTTATCCAGATGTTGTTTATGTTTATCGCGTTTGAAGTTCAAATATACTGGAGAGTATTTATGTCGAACAAATGTGCTGTGTTGATTAATTGAATTGTGTACTTTTGCGTAGAATTTAATTGAATACGTCCATGCTCACTTTCATGAAAAAAGATATCAGCCTTGACACACAAAAATGTTGCCGAATAATGTCTACCCAATCTCAAGGCGAGACGGGTTGCATGTTGCACGCACCTATATGCATAGTCATGGAATAATTTGCACGTTTGCACCCTCGGAGTCTGATGATGGGCTCATGAAAATTTATTTAGTCACATGTATTTCAATTCAGTATCATCTTGACGAGTAATGTTTTGTCAACAAGATTCAGTGTAGTGTAGAAATTGTAAGGATTCTCCAGCGTCACTGACCTCTCTACAGTATTGATAAGATTAAATTTTTATTTATTTTGTGAAAAGTCATCTCAGCAGAGGTCGTCTTTCCCCGACGTCTTCGTCCTCGTCTTCCTCTTCTCCGCTGTTTTGCATTGACTCGCGATGCTCATTCTCCACCTTGCGCAAATCCTTAAAGCTCACTGCCAGCATAAGCTGCAAAAAAATTTAGGGGGTTCAAGATCAAGATGTGTAACATTAACGCTTTTTTAGGACATACATAATCAATTAACGTCTCATTGATTATATGATGATGCATATTGGACAAAGAGCTCTTGTCTTTACAGCATCGAGTGGCTCGTGTAACAGTAAAACATTTTTATTGCCTTGAAATGACTTACAGCCTTCAGTATAATGATCCCTAGGGGAACGCCTAAGAATATGTAGGGTCGACGAACTGTCGCACCCGACCAGCCTGAAAAGCAATTAAAAACATCTTGTCAAACCTTGTGAAACAGTCACCGTTACTAATACTAGAGAGACGGTATACTTGGTCCAAAAATGAGCCCCAAATACGACACCATTCTCCGCAATCCTTGTCCCAAGCCTGCAAGCGTAAAAAAAAACATTTCAAAATCTCGTCGGCAGAGCATGCATTTCTGTAATACGAAGTGAATCGTACAACCGGTGACACTCATACCTTGAGTATTTGGACTGAGGCATTTGGAAAAGAGTCCAGTGTTCGCCACAGACGCCACTGTTCATACAAATAATTAATTGCACTTGATAACCTTGTCAATAGTATTTGAGCGCTCACACCGAGTTGAATGCACTCAATGAAATCGACTCTATTTCGACTATTACCTGCATAGCCAAAGTACAGCATGACGAGTCCAATCATGAAGAAAGTGACTTGGAGTGGAGATCCGGTTCCGTGCTCTTGAAACTCTGGGATAAACACGATAAGCCATACGTGAGCCGCTGTGAGCGTTATCCAGCCGATTACCATCATATTCGTGTCACGAACGTAGCGACTAATCAAGGCCACCCCGAAGAAGACGACCAGGGCCTCGAAACCGCCTGCCATGTACACCAAGCTGTTTTCGAACTCGCCATAGTGAAAGTAATCTTGCATGACGACAGGAACAATGGTCTAAAACAATCATAGTTAAGTTTAGTAAGGTTTTTTGCAGTTTGTCTTCAACAACTTTCTCACCTCAATGCCAACTTGACAGAAAAACAGGGTGAACACCATGGACAACATGAGAACAAAGGAATCTGTCAAAAACTCTGCGAATAGAAAAAAAAACATGCCGAGCTTTTGCTACGATGTCTTATACAACATGTTGTAATGGGATGAATAATGTGTAATTTGTATATTCAAACCGCTGAGATAACTTCCGGATGACATAGAGTACGATATTCCACTCGCATTCAGGAGATTGACTTGGCCCGTCGTCGACTTCGGGCCGGACTGCGCCAAACTGTTGAGAAAACGCTCACTCACCGACAACGTCCGTTGCCTGCGACTCTGACTTTGAACGCCACTGCTCTCAGCTCCACTCTGACATCCTGTGGTGACCCCAGAGCCATGAGAGCCTTCATCGAGACGCCAATCGGATATGGCACGCTGAGCGATGAGGTGGTGACCGAGAGAGTTCCCGGTTTCCGGGTACTTGGACGAGTCTTCCGAGAGTGGAGACACAGGCTGTTGGGGTGTTGGCGGAAGCACGTCTTGAGGAGTTCTCGGGGAGCTGATCACTACAGTAAAAAATTGAATGATTTGATAAAGCTAGTAATATTGAAACGCTTAAAAATATTGTCATCTTCGTGTTTTACTTGAGCTAGGGCAGCTACGGTCAAGAATCGAAGAGCGAAGTGGAGGTGGGAGGTGTCGGCGTTGTTGTTTCAGAGCTTTCAGTTCGGCCGACAGGTTGAAAAACATGAAGTGAGTCAACACGGCAAATACGACCCAAAGGCCTGCCATGAAAATCCCGGGAGCATTCAGCGGGTTCACCTCAAACGTTCCGAGGTGAAAGTGGAAATATGTGAGAATGAGCTGAAAAACTGGGCCGACCAAAATGCCCAGTTGACGTGTGGCGTTGCATATGGCGAGGATTGGTGTTCTTTCCTAAAAAGACACAATTTTATCGAGTTTCACAGTCGTAATTGAATTTAGCCATCATATGCATCAAGAGCGCATTAAGAGTCAAACGACCAATCATCGATAACTCACTTCAACCGCTGTGACGCGACACACATCAGCAAGCATGGCACTTCCGGCAGCGGTTCCGCATCCTAGAATCATGCGTAGACAAATAAATTTTTCACTTGAAATAACTGTATTCTTCATGTGATTTTAAAATATGAGCCGCTACAGTGGTTATGTCATTTGTATTTTTCCCGTGTACTTACCGCATATCAGACGAGAAATCAGAATGTTCCAAACACTGATTCCAACGGTGTACTGTAAACTGCCGAAAATCATGAGCACAATGGACACCATGGCAATCGTTTTTGTGTGGTGCTCATACACATCCGACAGCCGTCCTCCAATTATTCCAGAAATTGCTGCTGAGAAACTGTAGGCTACAGCGATAAACAAAGATTGAGTTCATGTACAATTTTAATGATTAAAATTACAACATCAACGTCAATATTTAGCAGCGACAACCATGAAAAAGTTTCAGCCGTTGTCTGTACTACCTGAGACTGTAAATCCAAGCCAATATTCGTCTGTAGCTCCTAGCGTCTTCAAGTAGGACAAACACGTGGGGAAAATAACGGCTGCAGAAATTGAGCAAAGTTTACAACGTATTTCAAAGTTCCTTAAATTCCCATAATACCTGTAATATTATTAATTGCCTCCTCACCATATTCACACCCTCCCAAAAACAAGTAGCCTCCCACGATGAGGAAGGAGAGGAGACGCTTCCTTTCATACTTCATGGTTTGCATATTGAAACTGATAAGCTTGTTATAATTGAATTTCTCCAGCCGGACAGAGGACGCTTAAGAAAGCCTTCCAGCCACGATACGGGCTACATACAGATTGTCATACCCGTGAAACAACAGAAAAAAGTTAAACGGCACACCATTCACAGAAGCACGCCGTAATTCACTTTCACCACACTCCTCACACTGGCCTCGACTCCACGGATTTCCTCCTAATCCTGCCGTGCCACTTGCTAACCATCTACATGTGCAAATCGTTTTTTACACTCGCAATTCTCTATACAAAGACGAATCGACGCTGGTATGTAACTCGTGTACTACACGAAGCTCAACTGGAACTGGAAAGCGAGAGCAACGCTAGACAGACGCCGTATGAAACTCTGGACTCAAGGAACGCGTCATCCCAGAAGCTCGTGGCTGCCTAAATATACTTACGCTTTAAAATCGTCTTTAAAATGTTATGTAGTAAGCCTTATTACATTTGAGTAGATGAAATTCCTTTAAAAACTTTGCCGTAATTATACTCGCACACGACGACACCATTCTAGGGCAAAACAATAAAGGGCACACCCGTCTTTCTCTGTCGTCTTTGCAGAGAGCTTGGGCTGGCTTGAATCGACAAACATATCAATCAATGTATCACAAACAAACTGTTGAAATTGGAGAAGATTCATGAGTTACGAGTTTCCTTCGCATTTTGTTTTTCGTCTTTGCCAGCAAAGCATACATAACTATGGTATACATGAATGAATACCTATATGTAGTAAAATTTAATATGAGTATCATCGTCATCATGACTGGCCAAAGGTGAGCTTGTGAGTTTAGTGCATCTCTTTTGCTGTATGGTTGCAGGCAGGTCATTAAATAAGAATGGTTTTGATGCCTAATTTTTGTGCGCTCTAAAAGGACTTCTTGTTTGTTCTGTGTGTGGTATGAAATGTGAAAATATTTTCATCCTTTCCTCTCTCCCTTTTCCTAAATAAATAATCCAATCAATAACATGTCGATACCTACGCGAAGACTACTTGCTTACATGTTGATAGCAAATTGATAAGTGAACTGGAGTGAGAAAAGCTAAAAGTGTGATCGCATTCGTTTCATCTGTCTGTCATGGAAGAAATGCGAACAACTCTACAAGTTATCGCTTTTCAGAGATTCCGCAGCTCTACACAATCTGAGGTCTTTGAATGCAGGAGTAGGATCAGAAATCGAGTGTAATTTAGAGAATTTGAGAGTTACTACGCTTCCACATCGATGTACCTACTTCAACGATGATAAGGCTAGTAAAAATTTAATGATATGCAAACTGATATGTGGTACAACGACTGTACTGCTGAGACGATGAAGTGTGTAGCAGAGGCACGAAAATCTTGGAATTCTAAAAAAGAAATGCATCCCAAGGCAGCATTTTCTGGACTGTGCTGCAAGCTGTGGATTGGAGAGTCATTTTATAAGGTTGCATACAATGTTTTGGAATATTATGCATCGTCGTCGTAAAACGCCCAGATAAAAAACTGCATTTTACTGCATGAAACGCAACACTTTTTCCCTGGTTTTCTCATAATAAGGAGAGAGATCCATGTATCTATGTAACTGTTAATATAATGGATATATCTATATATAAACATGTCGCATTAATTTATATGAGCATGCTCATATTATAAGATCGCCACTGCTTCTTACGAAAACTTCACCGTCACCTCGCTCTGATAATGTACTCATTAAATGTCAAAGCTTGGATTTGCATGTCTCAAATGAAACTCACGTCGATTGGAGCTGAAATCTTCTTTTGGGTTATTTCCAGAAGGAAGCAGTTAAAGCTGACTCCGGTTATCGTCTTGTCTCGTTGATCCTGTCCCAATTACCATTGTCTCCATTGATTATGAAAATCACCATCACCAAGATTCATACAATACTCAGAGTATGTACATACTACTCATTCATAGTGGTAGCTTTGTCAATGTATCAAACTGACGATACTAAAATTACTCATTCATTTTGAATTAAATTCAATAATCAATCTTTGGTGTGATCCTTCCTACAATGTGCGTTTGTAAAATGTCGTTACCCTCTTGCTAAAAATATTTCAAACCGACTGCAAATACATGATGCGTGAATTCAAAGGAATGTCTCGTCTGAATTTTGTCGTTCGAAAAGCTGAATTAAACTTATCGCTCCATTGGTATTTTAAGAGGAGATAGCGCCTAATGAAAATGATGAAGCTGTTGCTTAGTAATAAAACTAAATTCACGATCGGAGTATGGAATTGGCACAAGTTTAAAGCCTTTTAATTTTAAACAGTAAAATTACTACTTGTACATGTTCTGCTCGGGTATCACGAATGATTTCGAATATTGCAACAGGTAGTCATTAAACATTTTGAAAAAATACTACAAAATGATATTCGATCAGATAACACTAACAATCTAGAAAATAACCCACGGAAATTAAATAATTGATGGAAAGATTATTTCTACAAGAACATGTGGTTTAGTGATTTAAGATTGTAAATGAGCAGTATAATATTGTGCATCTTGTTGCGCTGATTCCTTTACTGTTTTTTACCGCAGGGAATAACGTGGCATTCAGACATGTCCATGCTTGTACGCAGTTGAGATTGCCACCTCCGAATGAAAGTTGAGGTTAGTGTCATTGGCATCATTGACAAGAAGCGCTGTCGAACGAGAATTTCTCTTAATCCAATCCAAAGGAAGAGCATCAGCAGCACCTTGGAATACCCATGCCAAGTCCCAATTTGACACCATTGGAACATTGCTCGCTATTGACTGGACAGTAACGAAGGTCACTAATCCTAGGGGAAGATGCTTTATTGCTCGTTCCACCACACCTGCACAAACACCTCCTTTCATCGAAACGACTAGAACGGGTTGCTCTCGTAAAATGCAAGATACAATAGCCATTCCCAGAAGGCGTTCCGACATATTCGCCGGGTCGACAACAATGAGTCCGGCAATTCTATCTGACTTTGGAATTTTATAACTAGAGAGCTGAGATGCTGGAACAAAATGGTTGAGGTGTGTCGACCAAGCCTTCTTCATGTTGTCCGCACCCCCTGCGAAATTCTCTAGACGTTCGTATTTTTCCGACAGAAGCAAATCCGTCCATCCTTTGATACTCACCCCGCTTGGTAGCCTGCAAAGTGGGAAGAAAAACTTAATAATTCGTCAATATCATTCTTAACATCTTCAAATATAATTAAGCTTAGTCTGATGTTTTTCAGCCACACTAAACGCTTACTTTATTGAATCGGCTTTGATGTCACTGCTAGTAGCTGTCGACTTGTCTGTAGATAATTCGGCCCATGAGGTTTCGAGCAAACTACGAACGGGGGACACCTGTCCATCCACTATGATTTCTCTTCCCTATTCAAAGAATTAGTCTCGATATAATAAGTTCAGGTTTTTTAATTCAAGCGATGCGATTGCGGTAGTTATTTACTTTTAAATTATGCCGAAATTAAAAAATAAAACCTACTTCCAGTTTGCCCAAATAAAACACAGTTGCGGTGATAGAGCTAGTGTACAAAAACACTTTGTCGGGCTCCCCGTAATTATTAATCAAAGGGATGAGTTCAGCTGCACTTCGAAACGGTATTGCCACCAGAACGTGACCCAAGCCCGGTGTCTTAGTTGCTACCAAGTCAGACGAAGTTCCAATGTCATACACCAATGTTGGAGCTGAAAAATCATCCTTGGCTGAAACCACCTATAAAATTAAAATCAATAGCGTGAACATTAATTATGACATTCATTACAATTAATGTTAGTTTCTAATGCGTGCAGCAATTATAACACTTTTTACCTTTCCGCCCAACTCGCTCACTCGCCTCAGAGCGTCAGTCAACTCAACGCGCTTTGTTACAAAGTCACAACCTGAAGGCACTTCCGTCCCGGTCTCCTTCACGTTTAATTTTAAGACGGACTCCTTCAGCTTGTCAACCACTGGAGCATATAAAGCTTGATGAATAAAAACCAGGACGCGACAACGATGGTTCATCTATAAATATTATTATAAAATATACATAATAAATCACATCTCTGATGCTTTCCTCTTTTTTTATAATATACAAGGACTTCACTTACTTCCAATCCACTCATCCATACGTTCCTCGAAAGCGAGCCTGCAGCTGTGACTGCATCGCCATCTCCTTCAACAATAAAGTGGACGCTCTTTCCTGTGACATCCGACAAACTCAAAGCTAAAAACATAAAACAAGATCCTCTTCAATTAACTTCAACCTTTAGACAGTTAGAAATTGCAAATATACAATCAAGACTTTTTGCCCTTTACCCGCGCTAGATATTATGTTCACGGACCCCGTGTCTTTCTGCAATCCAAGAGCTCGGCAAGAGGATACCGAAGGAATGAGAAGTTTCTTGATTCCCAACGGCGCTAGTTTTTGCAATAGTCCAGAGTTAAGAACGGCAGAGTTGAAAAGCACGACATCCAATCTGTTAATCAAGTAAACGCACACTTAAATTGCCCATAAACCTGCTGAAATTAAGCATTTACACAGTCCACATAAACATCAACGCCATAGAAAGAATTTATTAAACCTAGCGCACCTGGGTCCATCTGCCAAAGTCTTCACACAATCTAAAACTCGAAAAATTGGCAAAATAAATCTGAGGTCCGTAGTCCCTTTAACGGCGATGAACACAAGCAAGGGTTTGCCGTTCTGCACGATTGCTGATATCACGGGAAGAATGTTCTTCATGTCATACGACTGCGACATGGGTTCGAAAAGCACATGAGTACCTGCTACCTCCAAACGGCTTTGGACTACAAAAGAAAACAACCGCAAGTTAATATTACGACATGGTACATAATTGGCATAAAATTAACTTGTCAAACAAAAATATAGTTTGCATACAATAATCTGCGTGTCGACTACTGAGCGAAGCTTCCCACAGTTTTGCGTCATGTTTCTTCACAAGCTCTGTTGGAATTTGGCCTGCATACGCCTCTAGTTGAACTAACTCAGGGATCGCTGTCGTCAGGGCTTTCTTCAACCTAAGATTTTGTTAAATGTCAAAGCCACTGTATAAAAAGACATCATTAATCTTCTCTCGTAACAAAACTTACACTTGCAAGCGCTTCTGTTTCTCTGCCGAATCCACATTTCCGGCTCCTTGCTTGATACTCCCAACCGCAGACTTGGAAGCTGCGACAACGTCATCCTCCTTCTCCAGTGTGATCACCTTGATTGACTTGCCAGAGATGGTGACGCTCGACGACGATCCAGCGGATTCATACGGTTTTTGAGCGACACAGCTCGACAGCGACTGCTTCCGGCTTTCCAGCCATTTCTAAGAAGGCATAATTAAAAGCATCTCGTTGACAAAGAATAAATTACAACTCTTACTTTCATAATAATAAGATAGTTATACACATTGCACTGTTTGTGCACTGGTTACCATGATCGATGACAAGTCCTCCGTTGAAGTCCCGTTGTACGCCATTCCTTCAAACACTGTAGTGAGGCTGTTTGCATTCGATCCCTTTGATCCAACAAGTGACATGTTTCTGCCCTCACCAACTGCTTTAAAACGCAGCCTGTCAGATTATGTGAGACAACGTGTGGAACGATTCTAGACAATCTGCAAAACCGGTCACCAGTTGAGACTGAGAAAAGACAACATTTTACAAAACTGCAACGTCCATCATATCTCTTCGCAACTCAGCATGTTACATAATAGTTAGGAAATGCGTAAGCTTTCTACAGTATCAAATGAGCTCACCGACAATCGGCTGAAGAGTATAAAACAACTTCCTCACGCTCTTCTGCTGCAAGCAAAACTGTAACTTCAACTCGAACAAATCGAGCTATTCGTTATTATCTGGGATGAGAACTGAGATTTGAGGATGGTTTACAGTCAATCCACCTCCACATGCAGATACAGGCACACAAATGTCAGCCAGACTCGGATTATGATAAAGTCGAAAGTGTGAATCACACATGCACACACAAACACCGAGAGATCCATGAGTTCAGCAGAGTCACAAGTCGACAACGTCGTATTTTAGCTGGAGAGAGATTTATGTTTAAGTAGATATTAGAGATTCACACGACGACGAGTCCTCCCTGATATATTATGAAAGTTTATCTCGAATCCTTCAATCCAGCAAGATCATACTATTATCACTCTGTAAAAATCCCGATGAAGCAAAGCAACATGCTCGCTCATTGCTGTAATCGTCGTCCTGCTGAATATAGAGTGACAAGTTCAAGGTCTCTATGAGTTGATATGCATTTCATCAGGATTGCACGTAATGTTATGAACACTTTAAACGAAAATGATTGATGATGACTGACACTTTAAGCCTCATCCTCGAATCAGATACAAATGTGCTAACCGAGAGAGATCTATAATTCTAAAACGATGATTTCTGATAATATAAAGCTTACCAAACTTGAAGATAACGCTTTCATATTTTGAATGTGCATGAAGTTTAAGAGTTCGACTGGGAAACCAAATTCAGACACTATAAAAATACAAATTTAACCCAACGAATGCACTGCATTTTGCTTTTTTGATTCAAGTTGACATTCCATTTATTTTTATGACTATGCATTCTTTCAGATTCGATCCGAGCGTTGCAATCTGCTCTTTAATTTTCAGTTAGCTTTGGCTTACCGTTGATTGCTTTCAAAATACCACGAACAATACATTATAATATTGCGTTTGTCATTACAATTTTTGGTCTACAAGCTGGAGTATGCAACTCTTTCCTCTTTGTTCACACTAGCGTGTGGTAAGGAAATCTTGAGTTGCCCCGACGAAAGATCAGAGAATTGCTCCGTTTTACAATCAAAATACAGGCAGCAATGTGCCGTGCAAAATGCAATGTAAATATCACGTTGTGACTTGCCTGTTTAGTAAAATCTTACATTTTCGCACATAAATACGTCGGTCAACACCGCACTGTTTACTGTTTCTTTTTTAAAATTTGGTAGTATTTGTGATTGTTTCGACTGAAAGCATTCTCTACTGGACAGAACCAGTCAGTTCTAGAAATTTGTTTGAAAAGGTCAGAGTATTTAGGTGCGATGTCGTTACAAAAGAAGAATGTCATCCAGGAGTTCATCAAGGAGGAGTATGTCCCAACTTCGGAACAGTTTATTGTTAAATATTGCTCAGGTACTTGGAGGCCGTCATTTAAAGTTGAAGTAGACTTGTGATTTGTGCTAATGAATTGATATTTGCTCTAATAGGGTGAACTGATGTGTGGATATTTTTTGCAGGGAAAGGGAACAACTTGCACGAGGTCGAATGCTTCGAGGGAAACACGCTTTTAGTCTCCATGCCGAAAAAGTTCCGACACACGGTGTGGCTCAAGAAAGACGACTGTCTCGTCATCGATCCCATTGACGAAGGGAAGAAGGTCAAGGGTGAGATTGTGTGTCGGCTTCCAAACGACAGCGTTTGTGACCTTATCAAGAACTCTGAGTGGCCTTTGTCTTCCACTAGTGAGCCTGGCATCTCAACGGAGGAGAAGGAGGCGTTGTTGAGGTTTTTCAATCGTGGTGCAGCTCCCAAACCGACCAGAGACGAGCTCGATGTGTTCCCTCCCTCAGACTCTTCCGAGTTAGGGAGTGAGGATGACGGCGAGGAGGAAGAGGATACCGACGAAGAAGCTGCGGAGAACGAAGGAGACGCGGAAGACGAGGAGGAGGAAGGTTCTGCAGGAAGTTGGAATAGCAAGTGATTGGAAAAGAATTTCGACAGTGATCCTTTGTATCTGTGATGACTCAAACAGGCTTGTTGACTGATGAAATTGACGTACCAGAGATAGAAATAGTCGCCGAGGCAGGTACCGGACAGCGACTAAACAATAACCGCGAAGTAATGGATATTTTATAAGATGTTTGATGCTATTCGTGATTGTTTTTTAGGTAAATTTGGTGGTAAATATTCTGGCTGGTTAGTCACCGTCATCAAAACCTGATTATTTAGTTTAAGAATTACTCATGCATATACATATACATACCTACCTGTAGACACGTATAGTAATACAACCTGAAGATCTATTTTCTGAATTTAGAGATTACAAACGCGCTTACTACTTTGTTAATGTTTTTGGAATGAGTTGAAATCTGCAATTTTTTGTATGTATTTACTCAATAAAACACGCAAGTTTTGTCATTTGTAAATACCGTTCTCAAATTTATTATATCGTAATTTTGTAACTCACCAATAATCATGTCAACAAAAGGATAATCACTGCTCAAGTAACGTAAAGTACAACTCATGGTAGATACATTTTATCTTTTACATTGAACCTTATTTACATATCAGTCAGTACGTACTTATTGATACAAGTAATGAAGTATAAATTTAACTAAAGATGTGGTATTTCAAGGATTAAAATTAGCGAGAGACCACTAATTAATTAATTACCATTGCATAGCCCAGTTTAATTCGTACTCTCGTACAGAGGCAACTCCGAGAAACGATGTTCATCTCCCAATCAACGTCTCACAATCAAAGGCGGACACAATACATATGGTGGGAATTAACACTACCTTAATGTACAATTTGCAGAAAAGTATTTATTATTGCTTTGTGTGAATCATAGACAACAGTTACTGATTTGAAAGTAACCTTGTCAACTACATCCACAATCAAAGCATATATATATAAGGTCTTGTATCGTTTAAAAAAGTCGGTAGAAAAAGATGACACGTAACACGACCTCATTCGTTTTAATCACCAGGCTCACTTACACGCTCAGAAAATTCACATCTACTCACAGGACTGTACTTCGTGACGACCCATATATATGAGTACAATGATTTCTTTTATAGGACCGGTTTAGTTCACCTCGTTTAAGAGCTTTGTTGTTTGTTTGTATCATTTTTTACTTGTGACAACCACCAACAGATCATAAACTTATCTATTAGCACTTTACACACTTTAGCATTTACACTACGGATGTAATTAGCATAGGTAGTTTCCAAAAACATTAAATACTGCCTTGAACAAAGTAACTCGAAAAACCAGAAACCATTTTCCTCCCATCATCCATTTGCCAATACTAAATCATCATTGGACTTCACGTTGTCGCTCTCACTTTACAACAATTTGAATGTAATGGAAGCACAATCAAAAGGAAACTCGAATTCAAAAATGTGTTTTCTTGTTACGCTTCCAAACTCTCTCAATCGGGAACACATTCGTGTGTTTTAGCATCACAGTTCTAATCTTTAAGTCTATCCAAAGTGACCATACACACACATTCTTGTGGTGCAGGTGCGTATAATGTAGTGGCACCATACAATTACATTGCGTTTGCTCCTCTATGCAAAAAATCATGAAGACTTGCTGCAAATCCAGCAATTGCTAAACAGACTTATTTCAGATGTTGGTATTACTATAAGCACAAATGTACAGTCTCTACAACCACAGGTTTATCAACAAAGGCAAATCTATTGTTGCACAACGACTTAAATTTAAGATATTTAGTGAGTCAAAAGAAAATCACTAAGTTTACTTTTACATAGGTATACCTATTATAAAATACGGAGAGCAAAGAAGAGACACGAGAAAATAAAGGGTTCTCAATCTGTTGTTCATTGAAACACTTTTGAAACACTTCCTTTTTCTTAAGCACGCATCGATAATAATTACAGCAAAGAACACGGAATGCCGTTCGGTGTCAACTGACGTACAGAGACGTACATTTTTTTACAACTTTGCAGTGATATGGGTAGCCTGTCAAACGACGTAGGGATCCCACACTCTAGCACCAAAATCATCATCATTATAATCGTCGTCGTCATCATCCCCTGATGACTCAGTGTCGATTTCGTCGTCGTCGTCGTCGTCATCTTCGGCAGGTCGAAACCAATCATTACCAGGGTCATCACCATTAACATCTTGAAACAAATTATTGTAGCATTTCGAGCTCGGATCGTTAAAGTGGAAGTAGGGATTCCCTTGTTCCAGTTGTTTAAGGCAAATCCAACAAAAGTATGTGTTGCACTTGTAACACGTAACTTTGTTGCATCCTTCGAATTTCTAGAAAGTGACAGTAACAAACACATTTATTAAATTTATCAAAAATAATATATGCATCAAATAAACTTATGTAGGAGCGACTTTGATAGGCATACTTCGATCGGAACTTTGCAATGCGGACAAGGTTTACTCTCCTGTTGAATCCATCGCTCAGAAAGGACGTTCTCGACGAGAAGCTTGAGTTGTTTCTCTCCATACGCTTTCACCAAGGCCTTCTTTTCCGAAGCAGAGCCTTCAGTGTACTGCTTGAAAACCTCTTTCATGTCCGCTGCGAAACAGAAATAAGGTCGTAGGTGGTTAAACATAAATTACAAGCTGTATTGTCTCTCAATCATAAAATTTCTTGAGGTTTACCATCTTTGAAGCGGCAGGGTTCCACTCCGTGATACACCATTTTGCAAGTGTTGCAAAATGTGTAGCCACATAGAGTGCAAGAGGCACACTTATCATTGGGATCACAAAGCACCGGGTTGTGACATTTCGGACGAGGGCAGTACGTCACGTCGGACATGTTCTCCAAAGCCCGCTTCAACAATATCTCATCGTACCTTTCGTACAAGTCGTTTCCCAACAATTGCTTCACCAAGTCGGGGGTAGGCTTCATCCTACAGTTGAAAGCCAGACATTTCACCTGGTCGACGTTCCCCTCGGTGATATTCGTCGTGAAGAACTTGCTGACGCAGTCTTCACAAAATACGTGACCGCACCGGAAGCGGACACATGTGTTGCCAAGTTTAATGGAGAAGCAAATGTCGCAAGAGTGAGTCGACTGCTTGAATGCTTCTCGCACTTGCTCGTCATTGTAAAACAGTAAATAGTCGACCAACGGAACATCCTTCCCATCCTTCCTAGGAACGGGGTCAGAGGCGGCCCTTTGGTCCAATGCAAACTTGGGCTTCTTCGCTTTGCTAGCAGCACCTCGCTTCTTGTTACGTCCTCCTTCGCCCGGTTGAACCTGACTCGTGTTCGCCTCAGCTTCCTCGACCTCCTCCTCCTTTGCCACGTCGTCAGCGAGGTCCTCGAAACCGTGTGGTGTGTACACGTACGGAACACACTTTTGTGCGATGAGGTTGAGATCTTGGGTGACTGGCCTTTTCCTTACAGCTCGAATGAAAGGGTTCTTCATGGACAAGTGTTGAGGTTTCAGCTTCCACACGATATCGTACACGTCACGGATTCCCAAGCTGAGCAGCGACTTGGCCTGGAGGAAGTTGGACCAAGTAAACAATATCCCCATCCCTTTGTTCTCATCCCAAAGCTCATCCAGTTTCTGGCAGAGGATGGATAACTACGAATAAAACCGTTCAACATTATTAATTTCCCCATGATTATCCACACAAATCCATATAAAATTGCTTTTACACACTTACAGCAGCCCTATGAAGCCATACCGCCGACAGCGTAAAGTTTGGCTTCGTCTGGCTGGGATAACTTTTTGGCAATGTAAAGTGAAGGGTGAGGGGTGGCATATGCTCCACCCTGTACCGCAACTCAGCGCCTTGAGTCAGATCTTGAATGAAGAAGACAGCATCGCCGGGAGCTGGAGTTGCTTCAAGTACGACCCAAAAGTGCTCTGGCAGGTCAACGCGGACCTTGATTTGACCGGAGATGATCTCACCGGTGTAAATCTGAAACGTCTCCTGGTCGAAGATGCTCTCCATCGCCAACATCTCATCTTGTTGCGCCTCGTCGTCAAGCGACGTCGACATCACTTGTCAGTCTTTTTGTTTCCTTTTTTATTAGTCAACTAAAGTTAGCCACAAATTGTCCAGGGTGAGACCCTCTCACCTCTACCCCCTCTCCACGAGCTACCTACAAACTATAGCCTCAGTAATCAATTCCCTGATAAAAAACCGTCTTCAGTTCTATATAGCTGCCGAAAATAGAGTGAACCCACGACACAAATGGGGTTCAAGATGGCAGTAATTTAGTTGAGTTGTCACGCCGTTAAGTATTCGTCAGCTAGTCTTACTGTAAAACAAGATGAAGTAGTCAAATCCCCTTGCCGTCTTCAAATTCATTGATATCAAAAAAATAC
Organism: Alloscopus bannaensis; assembly: GCA_027743745.1. Classification (NCBI taxonomy): domain Eukaryota; kingdom Metazoa; phylum Arthropoda; class Collembola; order Entomobryomorpha; family Entomobryidae; genus Alloscopus; species Alloscopus bannaensis. The sequence continues at coordinate 20,101 of JAHZMW010001878.1, read as the reverse complement.
AGCAGGGATTGTGTTCAAGGCTCTGATTTGTCGCACCACTCCAACTTTAACAGGATGATGACTCACTTCGAGAACTACTAAACACAGGCAGGTATTGCATGAATTGTTATTTAAACGAAGAAAATCCCTAATTTTTTTAACGCAGCAATTAACAAACGTTGGAGTCTCAAGAACTACTCTCTAAGTAAAAAAAGTGGTGGTACCACGACGATGGTCAGAGAGCGACAATGGAACGACAAGCACAGCACATCACATGTGATGATTCCTCTCAGCTCAGTTCTCTGTCTCGTCCCCTCCACTCCACACAGCCACTCACAACACCAACTCCTGCAATGTTCACGGTGAAGACAGAACAACGAAAACGGGAGAGCAGAAAGACTACCTCAAAAAAATACAGGACCTCCAGAAGTCATCGTAGTGTATGCTCGTACAAAGAAAACTGAGCTTATCGACTAGGTCTCTTTCAGGAGTATAGTATCTGAAAACCTTTTATTGACTTATCTCCATGTCGTGAGAGATATTCAGATACATGCTTGAGTCCTACAAAAATGAGAAAATCATGAGAAATGGACGCTATTCTTGGCAAGCGTGGATCACTTCGTGTGCCGTGTTTTAACACGTCTCTCGCATTGTAATATCTGAGCTTCGTGTGGCATGGTTCCAGACATGGAACGGTGGAAGCAACCTTCAGTTTTTTGCTCTTATGCCTGCCCCCGGTGATATATCCATGACAATGCAGAAAAATCATGCAATCCAGTAATATAAGTGTGGCATTAGGGAATCGTACTTCAGTTATCAGTTGTTGTTGCAAAAAGTGAGATGCAGTTTCTCATTCTTGTGCTATCGTAGCATAGATACGCAAACAGGTCTTGATGAATTGTTGGCATCAATGTCGTGTCTCGAACGAAAGTAATGCGTTTGCGTATCACACGTCATGCACGCAGCTCCCAGCTGCTGATGTCGTCGAGTCCATCGAAGTCGTCGTCGCTTTCGATGCGAGGACGTGAGAGTGGCTCAAAGTCCATTGAACGATTTACGGGAGATTTGCTCAAGTTACAGAGACAACGTGATGAAAAGGACGTTTCCCTTTTTGTCTAGACTGCTTGGAATATCTTTTCGAAATATAAGATGATACGATTGGAGATATTCTTTGGGCGAAGCTCTTCCGGTCCCACTATTGTCTGTGATGTAGGGATGGCTTCACTTTTCTGAGGACATTCCTGGTTTTATTCATGCATTAGCCGCTGCTTGTCATCGACAAGCATGCCTTCATCTGGATTCCTGTAATTGGATATTTACTGTCGTATGAGAGTGGAGAGCGAAGAAATATAGTCTTTTTCATGCTATTTTTTGTGCCATTTACAATGAATGATGAATTGTAATGAACAGTGAAGAGTAATCTATGGAAGAAATTCCCTTGAAAATATGAGCAATTTAGTAGTCTATTCAAAAATGCAAAGTATTCACAATTTTGCTCCCTTTACAACTCTTCGACGTGGGCCGCAATATTTATCAAAGTATAAAGGCGTAAGTGGTCCGCTCATGTAGTTTATTAATGAACCAATATGGTACAGGGCACATTTTATAATCTCTGAATAAACTTTGGTAATGAAATAATAGTCTCGAATATGAATGAATATTCATAATTTTGCGTTTGCGCAGAAGGATTTCCAAGCGGACACCAAGCGATTCTCGTGATTTAAGCAGTACTCCTTGAATTCCTTTAAAACCGACTGTACATACGACTCGTCTCCCAGAACGGGTGTGGACGAAGTACGCCATCGTTTGCTCACCATGTAATTGCACGACCACAGAAAGCCGACCTAATGTAAATTTTACAAAATACTGTTTACAATACGACATAATACAACTAACCACAAAGTCGTTATACCACTTTGCCCTGCATACATATTCGAAAATCTTACCTGCTCCTCTGTTGAAACTCGATTTTGAGGTACAAGCACAAAGATATTCCCACTTGAATGCACGAAAAGAAGGCGGTTCGTTTTTTCCAAGTGACATCTCAGAAAGCCAAACTGAAGCAAAAGATATTGCTGAAACTGGAGTAACTTGATTTGCAATTCCACACCTGTCGACGAAAAAATACAGGTAACATGACCAATAACTCTGGTTGAACGAAACGTCGTGGTATATTTTTGTTTTTTAATACAAACCTGGATCACATGCCTGCAACATTGCTTGGAGGTTGATCGGAATGCAAATTGGTCCTCTCAAAGAATCCGAATTACTAAACAAAAGTGAAAAATTGGATTCTGATTGCGCTAAAATTTAGCGAGCTACTCCATACCTTCATTTCAATACACGAAAATATTTAACTTACTCAAAAATATCGTTTGGAATTGGCACTAATTGCAAGTTACACTGTTGAGCCTTTCGCGACCATCCTTGCACCTGTGTACAAAATGAATTCGTTAAACTTCCAACGCTGACAATTTAACGACTGTGAAAATAAATTCAAAATACAAAAACAAAAATCAATATAAACAAATATTTCGTACCAAGTCGGCAACAATTGCTCCTGTGGACTGCATCCATTGCAGGGTCACCTCAAAGGCTTCATCGGGCTTGTACACAGACTGGTATTTGACGTGACCCCACTCCTGCCTGTCGCTCTTCTTCCCGACATCCACATCAACGTACACAACTTTGTAGCGAACGCTGGGACAATTAACAGCATCTCTGAACCCATCCATGCATTCGTCCTCTGTAGGCTTCGCTGCAAAACATTCAGGATCCGCTAAGTAACCCTTGCCAAAACAGTACTCAAATGGAACTTCCACCTCCATCCACTCGTTATGAAATAAAGAGCAGTCTCCGTGAGGACGAAGCGGATCAAGCCCTGTGCGTAACAACAAATTAAAACTCAAAGTTGAACAAATTCCTCGCTTGTGAGTAGTAAAACAAATAAGGTATTCTCATAATTAATTACCTTCTGGCTCAGTTATCACAATGTAATATAAATAAAATCCAAAAACAAATGGATGTTTCGTATCCCCGGACGCGTGAAGAATTAAGCCTTCTTTCAACATATCCTAGAAAAGCAAGTACGAAATCAACTTTCACCAAAAAAAGTTTGCCTAATATAAGTCACCTTGAAAATAAATCTATGCAAGTCAGTTACATTGAAAACACAGACGGCTTGAACTTCAGAGGCAATCCCTTCCATGTTGCTCATTAACCAAACCACGGCATCGTAACTAACAAAAGTCCATGGGGGAAGGTCCGTACCTATAAAATTTGTGTTCAGTGAAAAGATCAGTCAAGTTAAATTCATCATACAGATGCATTATTGAGAGAACAGCCGTACTTTTAATTAGTGAGAACCCTGTCTTCAATGATCTCATTGCAGCAACGATTTCTTTTTTAGATGCTGATGCTTTCAACTTCAGCTCCAGTGGAACAACATCGTGCACTGATTGATCAATAGCAGGCAGAGGATTTTGCAATTCAAAGAATGGGTCAGACTGTGCATTCACAGTTTTTGGTTCCATTGCTCCCTCCAAAGGAGATACTCTCCCGCTCCCCGTTTCAGGGCGACTGCTTGATTTTTCAATAAGTTTTGAACCAGATCGCATTCGTGGTCTTTCCGTGATTTTGTTGCTGTTGACACGCTCTCTAAAGCCACCGGCCGACGAGACACTACCTTGACTGCCTCCGCTTGATCCCTACAACACGACACAGTCGACACAAATTAACTTCTGGATTTCCCGACTCCTCTCAACAAGCTAATGTGCCGTGAAGAGTTTGATACCACTACTTGTAACTTACGCGAGTGCCTTTCGGGAAGGAATTGTTGGGTCGGCGGATCCTATTGATGCATGTCTCAATAAACTTCAAAAAGTCTTGGACAATGGCTGAAGTTTCTTCCACTTTAAACCCACTGTGAGTAGCGGAAAACTCATCTGAGGACCTTCTTGAACACACTTGTTGTATTGGCAAAATGAGCATGCGGAAACGCCAGTATTTAAGGTTCTGCAAATATTATCACATTGCTTAATTCATTTCACATCAACACTTGATGACACATACAGTTAAACCACCCTGAAAAAGTTACTAAAAGTTAGAGTGCTTCAATTAGGGAATTTACCTCAATTAGTACAAAATCCGGGTCACCTCGAGTGCACACATAGTGATCTAAATAATTCCAATTGTAGTTCTCCAACTTCTCGGTAGTGAACTCGGCAGAAGCTCCTTCAAAATTTGAGCTATTCGGAGAACCAAAGCGAAAGCGGTACAACACATTGATCGAAGGGTACGGGTGTCTAAATAGCAAAAAATAAGCCCCTGTTGATTTCAAAATGTGACATGAAATATTTTTCAAAGTTTGCTTCCAATCTCACACTTCTTTACCGTGGGCGGTATCTCGTCACGGTGATTGTAGAGCCGAGCAATTTAATTCTATGAAAGATCCTCCCAATACTAAGAAAGTACTCTTCCGACGTTTCCAAATCATTCGAATTCACGCTTCTCATCAACGTGGAGCTCTGTGTTTTCAAATCTGGACGTTCCGACTGGCTTTTAATGACCAGTTGAAAGCCTTGCGCTAGTCTCTGCGACACAAGCTCCACAAACACTTCCTTAGTGTTCAGTGGCCTTCGGTATACCGCTCTCTGCTGTGAGTAATCAGCGTTCACATCGTCCGGGAGTAAACTATAGTCCGACACCACGTAGTCTACCTGAAGGCTTCTTTCATCGGGAAAATAGTCCGTTGTCAGTGGAAGACATGCAGGAATCGTAAGCGACTTCCAATCAACACCTATTGACCAAACCACAATTCCAGTCAGTAGAAAAACGGAAACAGTTATTTTATAAATATTTAACAAATCTAAAACTCAAATCCGTATTTTGTGATTCAATAACCTGTAGTTAACGCCGGTGTCCACTCCTGTTCTCCAGTTGCACCCCACAACAATGTCTGAGTTTTAGAGCCCAAATTACAGTCGGACACTTGACGCGAAACAAATGACTTTCCACTGCGTGGCTTAGCTGAAAGACATCCGCAAATTGACTGTGACTAAAAAGCTGCCAACATATAATTAATAATTCTTGACTATTGGTATGTGTAATATTCTACCACTTACAAGTGGGCCCATTTCCTGGCGTCCCGGGAACTGTTTCACCCTCATGAACAATTTCTAGCTTGGTTAGGCAACTTTGAAAGTGGTGCTGCTGGATTAGATTCCCGGTTGGTCCTCGTGGAAATATATGGGTCCACCGCCGACGATTGGATGTTAGCTTAATCACAGCATGCGAGGGATCAAACGGATTTATTAGAGCTCGCCCAGGTTTCCTTGTTTCCTTAGGTTTTGTATGAATTGGTGTTTTGTCCTTTGGTGACCCACCGTAACTGCTTCCTGATGGAGAGCGGAGATGAGTTTGAGAACTCCGGTTCATGGCAAGGTCATCAACAAACCATTTTTCCTTGTGATTTGTACTAATTCGGTTGCGAGCTAAACACAAGTTACATCGTCAAAATTTATACAATAGGAAACACGAAATTCATACGCAAAAGATTTTGAAAATCATGCTTACTTTCAATATTCAGTGCTCCAAATGAATTCGAGTAAAAGTTTTCGCGCTGCTTGATATTTCGACTCCTTGGAATTGTGATGGCTGATGAGCAGGACGACGACGGTAGAATCAAGCTTGAGCGATCAGATGTAACAAAATTGGAAGGATTGTTAGCACCAGCAGGTTCGGAAAATGTTGACTGGTTCATTTCCGGTTCAGAGTTTTGCCGTATAAAAATTTTACTGAATTCCGACTCAGACAAAGGAGATTTTTTTGACTGCATTCTCTTCTTAAAAAGGCTAGAATGAGTGCCAGGAATCTTAAAAATCTTTTCATCGTAATCATCAAAGTCGAAGACTGAGTTTGGCCAAGACACGTCATCACTTAAGTGCTTCGCCCCGCCCACCAAAAAACTGTGGTGAGCGGACAGCACAGGACTTCCAGCGTACTCCTGGATACTAACTCGACCGGAGTTTAAAGAGATTAAAGCTTTCGTAGGAAGACGAATTCGAGGTATGTACGACGCGTAGCCCACTTTTCGATGTGTAGAGTAAAAACTGAAACAAAATATCACCACTGGTAAAACAGAATGCTCTTGTTGGAGTAATACAACGCAATGATCAATGTCTGTCTGTCAATGATAAATTACCTTAAATTAATCCAATGTGGCATACTGTAATCATCTATGCTGCTTTGTTGACTTGCTTTGTTGTGAAACTAAAAATGTCACAATAATTCACGAAATAATTATATTTATCGATGTTTTATTAAGTCGTACCGATTTGTTGAAAAATCATTAATAGCAATCCGAGTGGGCGTACCTACAAAAAAGGGCACATCACAAGTTTGTAATTCCTACTACCGAAACTAGTGATTCATCACTCTGTTCAACATCGATTGACAAATGTTGTGTACCTATAAAAGTCTTCGTAATATTTCCCTCTGTAGTCAAGATGCAAACAATCCCTCATTCCTTCTGGGAAATTGTCGAGTGACGTAGTCTCATAGTAGACTCGAGAAAACAGAACAATTGTGACTTCATGATTGCTCCCATTTTTCTGGGCAAATTTGTACAAACCATGCCGTTAAAACATAAACCAACGCAACAATCACTGCTACAATATATAATACAAATCTCTCTCTGTATTGTGCAGTAAACTACCTTCCACTTGGAAAACAGTTGCGCCAAAAACCCATTGACAGCCTTCTCGAAGTACAAATCGCCGTAGATGTCAAACTCCCACATCTCGGAGCTCATTTGCAGAAATACGTACACCATGCTAGTTGAGGAACGGAACACAATCTGCAAGAGAACAGAAGAAAACAAATAACAATCCCATCATTTTCAAATAAATTCCCAGTAAAATTCACGCCGTTCGATGTACCTTGGTGGATGAGCTAACAATCCCTGACCCAACCTTGTGACCTGCACACCACATTTCATGGACTTGACATCGTATGCAAGCCGAACAAAATTCAATTTTCTTCCCAATGTACACCCCGGTGTCCACCAAGCCCATTTTCAGCCTCCACATCTCACTCCGCCCAAAGTACTGATCACGAAACGTAAGCTCCAAGGAATCAAGTTCAACTTCTGTTTGCTCCACCCGCTCCACGATCACATCGGTGTAAGGTTTCAACTGGAACGTGGACGCCACTGATTGCTCGATACTAACCGCATCTGTCCAACAAATCCAACAAGCATTAAAAATTCACTGCAAAGCTAGAGTACAAAATTCTATCCTATGTAGCTTCAAGAAATACCTTTTTGTATAAAGTCTTCACGTAAACTTCCTTTCGTCAATTTGAGCAGAAGACGCGGCACCTGCGACTCATCAGGATTGTACACGGAGATCACATCACCTGCAGAGAGATGCGGGAAATCCTTCGGACACAAGGCAACATCTTCGGCTGCGATAAAAAAAACCAACAATTACATTACAGCTCAACATCATCTGACTCCTCATCATGTCAAAATTATCTTACAAAAATAAGTAGTCACAAATTAGCAAACTCACTCGCAAACTGTTTGGGCTGAGAGCGTTGGTGATGAAGAAGTTTGTACGCTCGTAAAACGGGCATATGCCCGAAAACCGCCATGGTCCCTTCCCCGTTACGCTGTGAGTGTCAAAAGTTGACAGTCATGGGATGACATGCCCGTCACTTCTGACAATGGCAGAGAGTCCGACTAGTCCGAGTCGACAGCGTTTGAACTTCAAATCTTCCACGACACCCTCCCAACTGTCCCAATTCTGTCTTCATCCGTGTCCCTACTTGACCGAATGACGAAGCTCAGCAAAACACGGTCATCCCTTCTAAACAGCTTATTTGCAGTCTAATCAGCTAACATTTAACTGTTATCCTCGTTGCTTTTAGTTTACAGAACTGTGTCAGTACAAAATAGCAGCCACCTGATGCAAAAATCGTGTAGTAGGCTGCCACCTGAAACAATCAGTGATTGTGGCGCTGTTGGTGTATTTAAAATTTTGGGGAAAAGTGAGACCATCAGTCACACTCCACATAGTGAGAGTGTCATCTCATGAGCTCACCAGTGTGCATCATTCCCATTTGTCTATTGCGCAATGTTGCACGATTGTGTATATTATGCATTGGATGCACATGCTTTTGTCGTCCACGATAACGACTTCGATTCTACGAAAGGATTCTTCACTTCTTCATTATTATGTTGAGCTAGGTTGTTGTTGAAATCCCATTAGCAATTATCTATTTCTCTGTAACCTGTCATCTGTGGTTATCATACTGGGTAAGACAATCTTGTGTATTTACTCGTAGCAGTTATATCATCGTGTAAACAACCGGTTGTCACGGCATGAGTTGGCTTAAACAGCCGTACATATTGTGTGTATGGAATCACTCTCATTTTGGATGTAATTCTTCAGCTAGTTTATTCACTAGTTTCTTGAAATTATTGGTTGTCTTTGGTGTGTGATTATCGACTCGATTTGTTGAAAGTCCATAGAATACCAAAGCTCTGTTGTGGTTGTGAGGGTAGTTGTAATTGTGACCTTCCCTCTGTGTTTCTCTCAACGATCAACCGTTGGTTTTCGTGGGATTTGTTTGGAGGCTTAGATGGGCTTCCGGTGTCGAGTGTGGGACAAGTTTGACAGAAAGGTAATGTGAATCACGTTACGCAAATTGCCACTTCGAAATTCGCAATAAACATCAATACAGCTTGTGTGTGAAATGAGCAGTTCCGGCCTCGGATTCAACTTTGCTCTCCACGTTTTTCTATTGGGCACTGCTATATGATGCCAAGAGTTGTTTGACAACAGAGTGATGAATCTGTCTTTCGTTTGGCTGAATTCCCATGCACCATTGAGGCATTTGTCGTGAGATTTCGTAATGACAAAGAACATGTCATGTCATTGTTCTATTTCAATATTTCTTGTTAAAACCGAATTACATGAAACTATGCAAACGATCCAATGCACCCTCCAAAAGAACTGATTTTGGTGGATGCATTGGTATATCTATTGTAGTATATTAGCTAGAGTTCATCCTAGAATTATACAAAACTGCCATACATACACACACCCTCGATATGTGTATGGAGTTCCGTCTTTGTTATGGAGTGAATTTCATTACACGCTGATTTTCATGACTCTTCAGATCAAACAAATCAATATGCTCATTTCAGTTGAGATATTGGGAGCACAAAATAATGATATTAAGCAACAAGCATCGATTTTTAGGAGCCTTTCTGTAGAAAAGCACGTGGGATACATTTGAGTATAATGTTACGCAATTAATGTAGCAATGTAGAGTAGATATCGTAGTTTCTCCATGACATTTCCAAGCATTGTTTTGAAACGCTCAGGCGATTCCGCGTATCTTACTCCGAGTTACTGTTCACGTTATGATCCATAATGTATGTAATATTAAATCGATTTAAAGAATCCTTTCATAACTGATTAGTTTCTAATCGATCTTGACTAGATCAATATAACTGGAAACCATGTAGGGAGATTACATAAAAAACAAATCAGTATCAGAATTACACATTACTTTCTTGTTGTGGTCGTCGTGATCAACATAATAGACAGGGGACCGGGATGAACGCCAAGATGCCATAGGCACAAGCAGGCAAAAAAGGCATGCGAATGTTGATAATGAATTTGACCTGGTGTATGTATGCAAGGATGGACTGATTTGCCATTGTCCAGTGTCGTCCATTCTGTGTCTACCCCAAAGAGAAAGCCAACACAGCACTATGATTTTGTAGGAAACTGGTTTAATTGACGAGAATAGGCAGATTCTCGTGACTTTTTTCAAGTCCAAGTTTACCGGGGAAAATTATAATGTGTAGGATTTTGTTATATTGCAAAGAAAATACATAAAATCCCTTTCTATTAAAGTCATTCACACCGTTATTGTGTGCATGCATTTTGGCGAAAGTGCTGCAATTATCCGTGAACTTGTACACGTTGAATAAAAATCTATTTGAAACTTTAACTCTCCATACATTTAATGAACTGACAATGTAAATTCTGTGCATAAGCTTCATTATTATCAAGAACTGGGATGCGGGTTGAATGAGGTTAGCTAAACTCCTCGCCTGCATATTGCACATTTCACAATACACCATCCATCATTGAGTGCCCACCTACCTGTCTCTAGTCTCTATTCTACGCCTTGTAGATCATTCCGAAATCATATCATTGTATTACAATGCAAGGAAACCTTAATTGAAGTATTGAAGATCATGCAAATTCACATGATGCTACAAAAATGACGTTTAGGAAAGCTTCCATATATTGATTCTCACAATCAGGCTAGTCAGACTGCACATTTTACGGCTCATCTAAAAAAACCCAGTACCCTCAACATTTTTGTCTGTGCAAAAGTATTTTCGGCATGATTGAGCCAACAAAGCCTGTTGCAAGTGAAAGGATTGAGATTTTAGCTACGACTATATACACCCTTCACATCAATGCAATTGCTGAGACGTGTGATCATATCGTGCGACGGCAGCGACTTTGTGCTTCATCCCAAAGCCAGAAAATTGAGTAGCACACGTCCATTGACTGCAATCTATTATGTTATGCGACTTTTAGGCGGTTGTGTAACCAGCATTTATGGCGACGCACGTCGGCACCAGTGAGGCTTCATCATCGTGTTCTTCCTCGGTGGTGGAGCCGGCGTGTTCTTGTAGTAGAGACAGACTCCACCGCAACCACGACAGGCAAAGGAGACTGAGCTCATCTCAGCACTACTCTGTCGTCGGCTCTTCACTTTTCTGCTGGCTGCAGCTCTGCTCACTCCTTCTGCTCGTCCTCGTTGCCACTCCATCTGCGACCTCAGCCACCTCACATTCCGGTGACCTTTGTGAAGAAGATCTCCAGTCTCAACAGTCAGTGTGCACTGCAAAATCAGCGACAATGTCTGACGGTGAACGTGAGCGTACTTTCATCATGATCAAGCCGGACGGTGTCCAACGAGGACTTGTCGGCGAGATCATCAAGCGATTCGAGCAAAAAGGGTTTCACCTCGTTTCCATGAAGTTCATGTGGGTAAGGTCACCACCGTTACTTTCTAATGTTGCTACGGAAACGCATTTAGTTAGCTTTTGATTGGGTTAACGGAATTGAAAGTCGAGCGGAGATCACTGTCTTTTTTGGACAGCTAAAACTTTAAGTAAAAAAATGGTGTATTGCCGGCACATGTGTGTTGCACAATGGTGCTCTTGTTATTTAAATGGGCTCGGTTAAAGTCTCGAGATGAGTGTCGATTGTTGAATATTAGCAAACATAACGGGGAACTTTTGGTTGTAAATCTTTCAAAGTATTTATGGCTTAATTACACCTACCTATGTCCGATTTTTGTTGAGGCTAGATATCATTGAAGTAATTTTATCCCCTTACTTTACTTAATTTTGTATGGGTGTTCACGAACGGACTTGAGAGTATGATCAGGTTGGTTATACTAACACTAAAAGTTTAATAATGATCTCATTATATATTGGGTTTGTTTATAGGCAAACGAGTCACTACTGAAGGATCACTATGCTGACCTTTCCTCCAAGCCATTTTTCCCAGGTTTGGTGAAGTACATGAACTCCGGACCTGTCGTTCCAATGGTATGCATTCATTCCTGACACATTTTTGAAGATAACTACCGAATGTTAATACAGTGAAATTTCTAATAAGTTTGGTTGCTGCTTTGACATTCGTCCATAGGTTTGGGAAGGTCTGAATGTGGTCAAGACTGGACGTCAAATGTTGGGAGAGACAAATCCAGCTAGTTCCTTGCCAGGCACCATTCGCGGTGACTACTGCATAGAGGTTGGACGTAACATCTGTCACGGTTCGGATTCTGTCGAGTCTGCACAAAAGGAGATTGCTCTTTGGTTCAAGCCAGAGGAGCTCGTCAAGTGGAAGTCTGTTGAGGACCCATGGCTTTACGAGTAAACGGATTCCAGTCGTGGCGAGAAAAGTTCCGGTGTTCTCACACATTTCCATATGAATCATCTTGTTATATCATCATCACACCCTCATCATTATTGGCGAGCAGTAATCACCTTTTATCAGACAAAAAATTGTCATTTCCAACATTTGCATTGTTTACGTGAGATACAAATAAATCCAGATTAGTAATGAGAATTCGCATATTCTGTTGCCTTATTCAATTACATCACAATCACAGACTGGCGATATGATAATAATAAAAAATCCATTTAGGTAGTCTTTTTGCTCACAAAAAAATAATGCCAAACTATACAGGTTAATAAGGCCGCAGTAGTTTCATTAAGTGACATTTGTCTACAGTGTCAAATAGCAAATTAGGCACTCAGTGCATCAGTGAGAAGAGAAGTTACTTTAACCTTAAATATGACCAGGTTACTGATTACAGGTTTAGCTTTATTGTTACTAAAATTCTATAGTAGGTTTAATACAAATTGGCAGAGTTACATTTTACATTATACTGTGAGTTTTTTCTTGAGTAATATTGTCCCACGTGAATAATGTGTCCGTTTATAAATGCCATAGGTTATTGTTCGTTAATTATATTACCACTTGCTAAACTACATCTTGGATTACCTAGTCACGATACATAATTGACTCACAACGGAACAAGCTTAAAATGAATTAACGACGTAATACCGCACGAATACTGAATGATTGCCTAGAGACTGAAAGTGATGTCCACCTGACACCATCAAAGCCAGACAGCAGCGTTAACACTAAGCTTAGTTAAACATAAAATCATTAATAAACTACGCAGACATGATACAAATCTATTAATAGTTAGCACTCACGGGTTTTTGATACATTGTGGAACTATTCGCACTACAATTCGAGCAAATACGCTTATCGACCCATCATCATCACACTTCGTTGCTGTATCGTAGTACACAAAACCTTAAAATAAGATCTCCGTTTATTGGAGAGAAATCACATGGATTCGACTCGGACTCAATTTTGAAAATGGAATGAAGGGACACAACTTTAAGATTGACTTTGCACAAAGATTATTATTAGAGTATTGTTTGATTAAAATGAAAAATCAAGACAAACTAATTTCAGAACACAAACACAGTGAAGAGCGTCTAACTTATGAATTAACATTGAAAACTGTCAAAAAGTTGACAATCTTAACGAAGGATTGACACAGTAACAACTTACTAAATGTTATTGTTGCCACTGTCGTTGGCATCCACTGAGCGGTTTTCGCCTCGACTAAGCGAATTCTCGGAGCTTGTATTGTTCTCTTCGTACCGAATGTTCATTGAGACAGTGCAAGGAGACGACGCCAGATTTTCTGAAGACAGGACTCGTAGATTTTCGACAGGCTGATTTTGCTCATTTCCGTCATGATCTGTTCGTAAGAGAGGGGTTGACAAGGGAGTTCTGTAATTTGCAGCGGTTGCTACCCCTTCCAGAGTGTTCGTGACCTCATTGTGACGCTCATTGACCCAGTCTGGCATTCCACCAAATTGAGCATCCAGAAACTCTGCATTACTGCTCCGAGTGTCGTCCAGACTGACAAAGCCCTCTGAAGAGCGGACTTCGAAATTGTCAAGGTCCTTATCCATCTCTATCTTCGGAGCTGTTGGCTGTGAATTCGGATTATTCAAGTCATAATGAGTAGCTCGCGGTTGAAGAATTTCATGTCCTCCTGAGGGTTCAGTATCTGTCATTCTCGGTAGCCGAGGTGATTCTAAATCTTGGTCGAAATTCTCTGGCCTGCTCCTGTATGAAGCAGGAGGCCATGGAAGCGTAAAGCGCGAATCTGAATCTCTGCGGTAAGGAGACAACTGTGGTGCGCCAAGGGAGTGGAATGGCTGTCTACCCACAGACAAACTGAAAAAGGCCCACCAGGTTTATCAGTCGTCGTGGTTTGATTATGCTGTACAATGAAGTGTCACATGTTTAACTAACTAACTACTAACTTACCCACTGTCATCCAGTTCCGGCTGCGAATCATGGGAACCACTTAAAGACTCTGGAGCATTACAATTAGTCAGTGAGTTAGTTCCCGGCTTGATAAGTGGAGCTGGACCTTGAGATTTCTGGTCTTTATTTCGTTTCTTTGAACTCATGTTCTCATAAAAACCTGATGTCGCCCAAAGATTTTTTGAACCACCGTTAGCACCACGTCTATAACAAACAAAAGCGGCGAATTATTTTGTATTTATTTAAAGAAACTCATGAAAATTTAAATGTTCGCTGTACCTGCTCTCACTAGAACCATCTGACGTCACGGAAACTGGCTGAGCATTGCTATTGTTAAGAACATCGGAAGACGTATAGCGAGAAGTTTCAGTACTTGAAGGCGAGGCCTCGTGACTGAAAGTTTGAGGAACATTGGCGTTGGACTTGGATAGCATATTCTGTCTTGAATAACTGAAAATAGACAATAGATTGATTGATTAATTCCTTGTCACCAAAATACCCAATAAAAACCGAAATCGGCAGTTTTAAAGTTACACCACAACTTCGCATTTTCCTTTCCCAGAAATCAACTTAGAAAATTTACACACTAAGAAGAACCAGTATGAATGTCATTTTTACCTTCTAAAATTATCCCAGTAATTATTTGCTCGAGTACCAGGAGGTATTTGATTGTTTAACATAGACCCAGAAGCGCCACCATCTCTCTCCCGTAAAGGATCATCTAAAATAGAAATAGTACCAAAAGTGAAAAAGTCCTCTTATCGGAAGTCCGACAAAATTCATGCTGATAAACTCACTTCGCCCATTAAACTGAAATGGGATGTCTTGAGACACCATAAAGTCTGGTCGACCAGCAACATGCCACTCTGGCTCACGAGAAGAAGCATATTTATGCTGGTTTGCAGCCCTCTGACAATCCTCCAATCGCCTCAAACGAGATTCAATATCTACAAACAGTCGTGTCTGTGCTCCCACTTGATTTTCAATTCGTTTCATTGATTCTGAGATCTAACATTAAAGTACACCAAGTCAGCAATTGCCTCAAACCCCAAAACAATATCCATGCGAAACAGTGAATATAAAAGCACGTTACCATTTCGGGAATATCCCGGATGCGACGCATCGTGGTATGCAAATCAAAGCGATGTTGAGCTAAAGCGTCTCTGGTCATAGTTTTGCTCGCCGATGTTGACATAGTCAAACTTCGAATCTGCTGCCCAATCTCCTGCACGTTAATCTGAAGCTGAAGTATTTGATTGTAGCAGTCTGTCAAGCTTCTCTCATTTCGTTGTCCAGTTGGCATTCGGAACTGCTCGTAGCGGAGCGTGGTGTCCAGTTCTGGGTATGATGAGGCCCCGATTGATGGCTTCTAAATAAAAGACATTATTACTGTACTCTTCATGTGTTCATGCAATGCAAAGCACTAAACTTCAGAGACGAGAAACCACCATCGATTGTTCAAGCCTAATGTTCGCATTTTATTGATGGAAAGACTTACGGCATCGTTTAAGACGGACTTTCCGCGAGACATGTAATTGTGATCTGGTAATAACGTGTGGCGATCTGAATGCCCAAATTCCATAGAGCTGCCCCACCACGGCATATGGGTGTTAGCTAAAGATTCGTCCAGTTTACGAAGTCTTAACACTCTATTGAGTTCATCTGTGATTTGCTGAGATTCAGACAGAGATATTCCTCCTCTGCTGAAAATAAGAAATTGATTGCACAGATTCAACAAAAATACGCAGACTGACTTCATCAATCCACGTTCACCGTTTTAATACTCTTTACTAACCTTGAAAACGGGTTCGGGGATCTAACTGGCGGCGAACGAAGTCTATCCTCATCCCAGGAAGCAAACTCTTGATTGCGAAAGTCCAACTCGGAGTAAAATGAGCTGGATCGAGTTGGCTGTCTAAAAGGACGGCATACATTCAAATTGTTTGATGCTGTATTAGACCCCTCGTGGAAACCACGGTGTCCAACATTATCGTCATTTTCATGATTTCTAAGGCAATATAAAAATTCACAATAATATTTCAATAATGTTTTCTTAAAGGGGAAGCCAAAAACATTGGTATTAGTTTAATTTTAAATAACATTTTATAGCAAAGTTTATTCTAAGTCTCACCTAGTCAAATTACTGGAGGCATATCCCACACCATTTCTGCAATTATCCAAGCTACCAATCCCACTGGATGACTGCATCGACGGTGGAGACTTAGCACCAATCCCGACAAACAAATTATTGGGAACCATTGGAGTGGCATTGTTAACTCCAGTGCCTCCCAGATGAGGTGGAGCCACAGACGCTCGCGCAGAACTAGATCGCCCAAACCGCTGTTGATCCAACTGCTCTGAATTTGAGGTGCTATGGGCGTTATTCATCACACGTCTTAATCTAAGTTAAGTCGAGAAAGTGCACGTTTCGCAATTAAACTTTCACGTATTGTATAATTATGCCCATCGATGGCATAATAAACTGTGTCATATTCTGTGAATTATCAAAGTTCAAATTATCTAATCTACTTACAAACTATTTCCACCACCAGAGTGATGAGCCTTTAGATCCCCATGCGCGTCACTGCCTTCCAGATTCGATGAGCGTTTATTTTTATCTCGCGAAGGATCTAGGTGACTTGCACTCTGAATTGGTACAAAGGCAGATTCCCGCTCCCCGTGCTCACGAGAAAATGGCTGATGTAGGCCTCTGAGAAACTGAGTGTAATCCGGAGCTGCTGTTGGCTCTACAGAGTCAACAATTCCAAATAAACTCTGTGGCTTTTTCACGACAACGTTCTCCTCGTCATTAGTAGCAGCGCGACGAAGAGCGGGTGCGTCGTCTGGTGACACGGAGGTGGCACCACGGGAAGTGACTCGAGTCGATTCGAATCTATATGGCCTGCCATAGCTTTCATCATTCTCAATTTTTGCTAACGAAATACCCGTGTCCAACAATTTGTCCTCCGTCACCTGCTGCATTAACGCTTTTAATTCTAAAATTTCTGAATACCATAAAACCAAATCAAGTATTAATTAAAATTACCTACTAAAACTAGAAGAAAAAATAATCTCGTCGTAAACTTACTTCTCTGAGCCTGCTCTTTAGCTGCTATAATATCCTTCACTTCCTTCATTTTGCTTGAGAAATTCTTGTCGAGGGCAAATCCACATCGTAAGACTAAACCCTGCAATTAAAAATAAGATATTTAGTATGCTAAAAGAACTCACTGCTATAGTTCAAACAATTCCTAGCCTTTACCAGGCGCCGGCAGCGATCGACCAATCGCTCATTTACCCCTTGAATCTCTTCCAGTCTTTTGATGTACTCTGCTCGTTCATAAAGGGGAATCTACAAGCAAAACATAAGGATAGTCTGCTTGTAATTGTGTCTACAGATTGTGCTTGCATATATTTAGCGAAGTGCAGTGATTGATAAACTTCGACTACTGTTTGCCAGCGCAAACTCAAACATACTTTCTAATTGCAATTAGTATTAATTAAGCCACGAATGTGCTCTCAACACATGCACAATTCTTTCTAGAAAGGCAAATGCTTGCAACTGTTTCCCTTTAATTTACCTGCATTTGTGCTTCCATTCCGTCAGCCCGATCAGCTTTATCGGATTTCGAGAGTTCATTGGCACTTTTTTGCGAACGACTAGATGAAACTGCATAGGCACCAAACTGAAATCCACCACAAGATTGTATCAATAACCTTTGCACATGCGAAACATTGGCTGTAAGTTGCTCAAAACAACTTGATTTAAGCAAACAAGCAAGGTTTATTTACTGATGATAAATCTTCTTGACTCGCGGTATGAGAATGAGCATCAGGGTCGCCGACTCCTGAACCGTCACCCTACATAGACGTACGTTATACAAATTAGTACTTGCTTGAACTGCTACAGAAACAATTTCCGATTGTCAAGTTACCAACATAATACTTACCAGTCTTTCATCAACATTATCGACGGGATTGTCACTTCCTCCTACTCCCCGACTGGGCGTTGGCATAATCACATGAACATCATTTGCGAGCAAATCCATAAGCTCGAATTCACACTCATGAAGGCCATTGATAATTTCCACCAAGTCAGTAACTTTACGAACAACCTCCTGTTAAGCATATTATTCTTTAAAGTTATTCCCTGAGCTTATTCAACTAAATTGTTGTATTTTCTTGTTTGACAGATAATCAGACTACTTACGTGATCCGACGATGGTCCAAGAATATCCAACGTTTCGTAAGCTCCATCCAACGACGATCGGAGCTGAGCCAATTGGCTGATAAGTTCATCGCGAGTCTACAGTCAAACATTAAAATGTGTACACTTTTCCTGTGATTTTACAAATGTCGGAACAACTGGAATTGAGCAAATCTCATATTCTGTGTTCTTACAGGATACTCCAATCCGTGTCGATCCACCAGTGCATTAGGCTTATTGTTTTTTCCGTGACGCTTTAAAGACATGGTTGATGATGACAGCCCGGACAGATAGTCCACTTGCAGGATTGATTAAGCTGAGTTCGTCTCTAAACCAATGGAGAAAGAAAACAATCAACATTCACAATCTACTACTTCATTTGTGTTTTAGCAATAGTACATCAATTTTACCACAATTCATAATTAATCAGCTCTATTACTTTAAGTCAAAACTCAATATTACGACAGTCAACAGTTAGTAATTAATTTCATTTTAACCACCAACCAACCACGCCAAACGGCAATGTCATACGACAGACAACGTAACGCATTCACGATTTGCAACTATTGACAATTAAATTACAATGAACAAACAACAAAAACCAGCATACCAAACTCTGTTGATGTCAAACAACGTAAAACCTATCATCCCAGACTTTCATCCATCACCATGAAGAACCATCCCTGCCGACAGCACTGACGCAATCTTGACAACCACGACAAGTGTCAAGGAACTACATCAATTTTGTAAAACTGTCGACTTGTCGCCTCAGCTAACAATTTAAACTTGAAAATCAATCGGAACCCATCCCTTGTTACATACAATCTGATAAACACACAACAGCAAAACACTTGTCACCAGAGTTCACACGACAAACAAGAAATGACTTCGACAGGCGACACCGCTCAATCACAACCAAGACAATTGACAATTATCAAGAACCACTAAAACCCGTTGCTACTCAATCGAGGAAATGACAAGTACAAAAACGCTGTAACTAATCACATTTCAACAACTACTTGACGGTCAGTCAGTCTTCGTATGTCTACAACTGACCTCCAAATTCGGAACAAGTGGATAACTCAGAAAAGCAACTTTTGAACTTGTCTTCAGTTCTCTCCAGAGACGAGCAACCACACACGGACACACAGGAGTGACAGTGTGTGTGTTAAAAATATTATTGATTGTTATGATGAACTTCTTTTATAGTCTCTCTCTCTCTCTAATTTTTGTCAATTGGAAATTTCCCACTGCTAGTCTCACACTCTGTGAGTCTCGCGAAGTGTATCCAAGAACACGTGACACAGAAACACAGTCTCTGCAGTCTTCATTGCCGCAGACTGTTTGCATCTCTGGCGTATGTAATTTTTTATGCAAGCACTTTGCAAAAAATTGTCGCGATCCAGACTTGATCTTCAAGGAATCACTGTAATCTAAATCGTTGCATATTGCACACATTTTCTATCATGCATTCACATCGTTTCTCATATCAAATCGATGCACAAATAATTTCTGTACATACTAATCAAGGAGAGAAGGCGAAGTTCTCATTTTCCTATCTGCCTCGGATTTGCACGTAATTTATTAAATATGTAAATTATTAAAATGCTTTCAACTAAATGCTTCTGGAGTCATTGGAAAACAATGTCTAAAACGCTAAATGTGTCTTGTAAATGTGGCGATGCAAAAAAAAATGAACAAAGCAGAATGACTCGACTTCAAGAGTGAAAACTTGAAAGACGTACAACGAAATGCTAACTCGAGTATTTGCGTTGTCCAATTAACAAGCCCCCAAAAATTGCACTGGCCACGATTAATTTTGATGACGCAAGCCAGGCATGCATAATATGCCAAACTGTCTCCGAACCAAATTATAGATTGTCTCCGGCAAAAAAATTTCGGCGCGCTCACGCGCGCCGTTTGTTCTACCTTTCTGCAATAATTTCTT
>JAHZMW010001877.1:0-35781 GCA_027743745.1 Alloscopus bannaensis | reverse complement strand
GTCTGAGGCTTCATCCCCTCCACACTTTAGCGTTCTTGCCAACTCCGTTGCCATTACCTAGAAATTCACATGATTTACTAAAACTTCCTTTTTTTAATTAAAAAAAATCGACATCGCATTTATAGGAGCATAATAATGAGCATATTCTGTATATTCTATATAATCCAATAACCTGGATAATTAATCCGACTCGAAGCCTCAACATCTCCAAAAACAAATGTGGCTCAGTTCGAATGAACATTGCCAAATAAACTAGCAACTCTTGGGTGAGCATCGCAGTACTCTCATCGTCTCCATAAGCCGCATGAATAAGTTGACGGAGCTCAATTTCCGGGAGTGGTCCAGTTATCGTCTTCTCATGATGTGGCGGCATCCCAACAGTGACTTGCTTCTGCCTCACGAGTAAATCAGTGACGGCTTTAGCCAAATCCTCAACACGTTTTCCTAACATTCCTGTACAACAACGCGAGTAGTGAGAAAACTGGAGTAACTTGTGCTATCTCCAACTCAATTAGCCAAAGAATTTACCTGCCGTATGTCTGACGAGACCCCAAAGCTTCTGCTGACAAGCTTTATCATAAACACCTTTTAGTAAGTCCTTAACTTTCACCTCTACATTATTGTCGTCCACACCTGCACGCGGTTAAAAAATTCCAAATTATAGCCCGCAACGATCGAATCTCTAACAAAACCTAAATAAATCTTCGCAAAATTCCATTGCGTATTTGAGCTACCTGTTGGATAGTCCAGACCATGGGATACAACCAAGTAGTGAAGAATATCACCTTGCTCCTCCAGTGACTCGGTTTCCCTCAACATCGTGATAAGCTCGTCAATTTCCGTATTCTCGTACTGAACATCTGAATAAGTTCTGTGAACACACAAATACGAGTTAAATGAACTTCTGCTGGAAATCAACAGCGATACTCGAGAGGAACTAAAGTGCTAACCGGTGACGAGTAATTGGAGTCCAAGCCGGCTGTGGCTTTCTCTCAATAGGGTCCGGAGATGGGGATCTACGCTCCTTTCGTAACATTGAAGCCATCACTGCGACTGGAGGTGTGACACGACGAGATTCCCTCCAACTCGGCTGGTCGTCAGTAGCGTTCTCTGCTGTAAAACAAAGTTCGCGTTCGTACACAATGCGAGATATTATCGACGAAATATCAAAGTGTACTTTACAAACAAAAACGTTGAAGCTATACACACAAACAAAACAACGCGAATGTTTTTGTAGTGACGTCGCACCTCGATAAATGGATCTAGTCCGCTTAATTGTTCCCTTGAGGGACATTCGTCTTCCAGGATTCGGTTTGCAAAACCTACTTCCTCCTTGTTTACTTCGAGAGGCAATTGGGAGTTTTGCCCTGTAGGAAAATGACTTTTGTAGTTGCTCTTCCAGATATTCTTGGACGCTGGGATGTAGTTCTGACAGAACAAAAGATACAGGTTGCAACTTCCATATCATCCTCAAGATAAAATTACGTACGCTATTTTATTTTCTATTTTTAAATTACTTTCTGGGATCCCATCTTCTACGCTCCCCAAAAAACTCAAATTAGTGATGCAAGACGTACTTAAAAAGTCTTGAAGGAATCCCAGGGTGACCCTGAAATGGTCAATATTAATTAGTTTTTTCAAACAAACTTGTAAGTGAAAGAGTCACACGTAAGCCTTCCAAGTTGATTACCGGGTGCCGACGGTGTACCCACTTTTGAGTTTCTTAATCGTTGTAATTATCGACATGGGAATTTTTCCATCCTCTGTAATCATATCAAAACATCAGGTTATCACATGCCTCTCCAGTCAATTCCTCGCAACTATTATTGTCTTTGCGCATTTCTTCCGTTTATTTAAGGTAGGAAAGGAGAAGCCAACTTGAAAAAATAATTAATGGTTGGAGTCTGTTATATTTTGCAATTAACCCTAAAACAGAGTTATTTAGTTCAGCGCAGCACATTCACAGTCTGTTTTCCCCCCAATGCAGCACACAGTCAATATTTGTCTAGCTTTAAAAACGGCGTAAAGAGCATGCCGATATATGTGAATTGGTGCAACACGGAGAGCTTAACATCCATAAAATTACACAACTCCATGAATCGCGTTGCTTCCATGACTAACCGAACCTTTTTTGCGGTTTTTGATAGAAACACTCAAAGCGAAGAAACAAAGGCATTGAACATGGAAAGAGAACAGACAAACGTGGCACTCGGCTCTATCCGACCAAGACAAGACAAAACAAATCGTTGACAATCCTCATCGGAGTGACAATGAAACAAAAGTGGAGAAAGAAGGAAAGAAAACATATTTCGGTGTAGAAATATCGTTATACTAAAAATGAGTGGAAGGTGTTACCTCGTATTAGTGCCCAGTTAAAGGTAACCACAACCGTAGGTCTGCCCAGAAAATTGCTCCAGTTATTAGTAAGAAAAGCCAAGTCATTGACGAAATTATGGGCCAACACTGCACTGTCATGCATCATGAAATTTTCCTCGAAGTCAAAGCTCTGTCCATAAGTAAATCAGAAAAAAGGGGGAGGTTGCTTCACAATGAAAAACGAATCTACATCATACTTGACGCCCTTCGGTCGTCCACGAACAACTGAGGCAACATTGTACTATTCATCTATTCTGAGACCCACGGCAATTGTAAAGTTATTAAATATTGCCTACGCCGCGTTGGTAACGTTCCATAAAAAATAAAGAGAAAAACAAAGAATTGACGTGCAATGTGAGCTGAGAGATCATAAACGTTATCAACTCCCTAAAGAAATTTTGTAACGACTATGAAGTAAAACATACTTGTTTGACACATAGACGCTCATTCACATGCAAAAATACGAAACAAAGCAAAAGCTAGAAAAACTCCAACAGAAGAAGAGACACTTATTACAATTGTTCGAGTTACTTTCTAAAAATCAAGTATAAAAAACATGACTTATTTGTAAGAAATAATTTTTTTTACGGTTCAACCTAGGTGCACGTGTCTGAAAGTAAAGACAACCAAAGGGCGGCCTAACACATTTTGCCAGGAGGACTTTAGAAAGTTCAGCTCGTTTTTGAAGTTGTCGATCATGAGCTCGTAGTCAGAGGCGATGTAAAATCTTTGTGGGTCCATCAACTGAAAAAGTTTCACAATCTTGTTTTTCAACAGTTGTAAACATAACATAAACCTTCCTAAAGTCCCTTTGAGGACAAACGGTATACGCACAAAATCGAAACATACAAATACTAAACGTCCAATAGTGAAGTAAGTGAAGATATAGTTTCAGTGACAAACAGACACAGTGTAAATGCAAACCGTGGATCCAAAATATTATCTCAGTTAATAGATATTTACCTGCGGCGTGAAGGCAAATATTCTGTCCTGAAGTGAGTATAATTTGCTGGTGCACAAAATCCCTACGTCACGAGACTGTCTACCGGAAAGACCAAGTTTACGACTTTTTCCTGTGCATAAATAAGAATAATAATTACTATTCGTTCCACAATCATCTCAATCCTCATATCCATATGTTATGGATAGTAAATGTTTCAACAAATTACCTAAATATGCGTACAAATGACTAAGCACTCTAGCAGGCTGAACCTCAATCGGAGCGACCTCCGCAATGGTTTGTACCTGAATGTCGAAATGTTTCAATTTGTCCTGGATTTCAGCGTCTTCCGCAAGAATCACAACCTGTGTGAAACATCCAACCTCGACTGTAAACCGATTGAAAACAAACTAGAGTTTTAAAATGGATTAGTATGTCAATTACCTGGACAACAACATCCGGCTTCTTTTCTGCGCATAGTCTACGATTCAACGGATCCAATTCCCCAGGGGCTAAAAATCCCTAAGATATCATAATAATTCTATCAATCCAATATTTAAAAAATTACCTGCTGCGCGTCAGTATCAACTCCACTCAACCTTACCTCTTGAAGCAATTTGCCAATAATGTAGAGGCCCTGTGCCCACATAAACGGACATCTTCCTACTGGCTCTCGTTTTTGACTCCCAGGATTGCGATACTCGTCGTTGACCTTGTCGGCCGGAACAGTGTATAATTCAGGCACAAGGCGTAATCCGTCGTCGGTCTTGATCAAAATCTACAAAAACATTGTAAACAATCCAACTCTTTTTAGTTGAATACTTAATTTTCTGGCTCTGAGAAGTGTGAAAGTTTAGAATTACTACTTCATCTAGCATTCCACTGTATTGCATAATCGCCTCCTTGTCATCCTGGAAGCAGGCGTCAATGATAATGTAGCAGTAAAACAAAGGCCACTCGCACTCGATGTTGTCAAACATTCGAAGCTCCCAAGGTTCATAGTATAATCTGCTAGGGTCCTACAATTAAATATTCATAGGAACATAATAATATTTCACCCACTAAGATTCAGATTTAAAGAGGCGCATGCTAGCACGCATAAAATTTCATTAAGCGTACCTCTTTTGGCGTTTTATAACCATCTCGCAAAAATCTTTTGAAACCATACGTTCCGTGCAATTTGGACACAATTGTTTTCCTCGTAGTTGTTATGAGATCTGGATCATCTACGGCAAACGCAGGGAAGCTGATGACGGACAAAAGACTGCTATCAACCTCCTTAGAGTTGGATTCTCGTGGCAGCATAGACTACACAAGCAAATATTATATGTTGAGGCATTCAGTTTTTAATACTTACTTGATGTAAATGAATTACTGAACGTCATTTACTGTACCTGTAAAACAGCCTGGCACTTTTGAGCCTCATCGGCCAAAACATGAATTACGGACGCAGGACCCCCTCTCGCACCGAACAAATCCAGTTCATTCATTGCCTCCAGTGCAGCCTTCGCCATCCCAATGGAACTCGCGTTCAGCTCCGGGAGTCCGTGATTACTCTTGTCGCCACGCTCCCAAATTCCGTAGTCCTGAATAAAAAAATCCAGTGATCACAACAATCCCGTTCCACAAAAGCAAATCACAAGTGGACAATGCAACCTTACCGGAACACAATACGCAGATTCAATGTAAAACACGAGATTCTGAATGAATGCGACTTCATCCAGAGAGAAGACAATTTGTAAACCTATTGTCAGAAGAGAAAAGGAAATCACATTAATTCCCCACTTTTTTTAGAAACACCCTTTAGTTATTCATTCAATAAACAATAATTTACCAGACGCTGTCATCTGAGACAGAGTGAGCAGGTAGAGAGAGACAGCGTCAATTTGAAGATGACCCCACTCCCCGTCCCCAACAACAACTTGACCCGTTTCCGAACTATACTTGGCATGCAAAGCGTCCAAAGGGGATTGAGTGCCCTTGAATTTTTCCAGCTTGTCCTTTTGCATCATCATGGCCATCAGGAGGCCCCTCATCAGTTTGACACAACTCTGTATTTAAATCAAACATGTCAAAAATTTTGTTCAGGATGTACGATTAACGACCCTGTTCGGGAACAAATACATCACAATCTCAAATATATAACCTGCTCTAGCTCATAAGTCTTCGCTCGATCCTCGTCAATGTCCGCATTCTTTTTATACGCCATAGACAGGGCCCAAACGGACATGATGCTGTAGATGTTGTCCCGAATCCAGGCATGATTGTCATTTGGACTCGCCGGCAGTAAGCCAGTCACTGGGTTCTACAACACAAATCAGCAATTCAATAATTAACACCATTCTTTCCTTGCAACAACCACCTTCCTTTATTATCAACTTTTATCTCCATTTTTACCTGGTAGCACAAAATCGTCCTGTACAGTAGTCGTTGATAGTAGTCCAACCGGACTCCGGAATTTGTTCTGCTCCTCATGACAAGGGATGAGGACAACAACGTCCGTCCCGGAAATTCCAACCAGTTCAATCCTATTCAAAACAACAATCGAAAAACAACCAAAACTAGTAACCACATGCCATCATCATGTGTCCTGTTGTTTACCATGGTCGAAGTAAGGCTATGATCGCAGGGCTCTAACCCCCAGCCGAGGAGCCGAAGCCCCTTCAGCCGAGAAGCCAAGGCCCCTCCGGCCGAAGAGGCGAAGGGGGGCACCTGATGTGCCGAGATCTTCAGCCCAGTGTTTCAGCGATGTCAGTTAGGCGCCCTGGAGAAGCGCAAAAATTGAGCAAATTAGCTTCGAGTTGATTTTAAAATATTTTCGGTTACTCTCAAGATATTTATATTAGGGATATCGCCTAACCTAACATGAACGTTTATCGCTCATCGGCAGGATGGCGTCGGATACGTCTGGTAACTTCGTCTCGGCTGGAGGGGCTTCGTTTGTCGGTTGTGGGGTTCTGCCTGGTCTCAGATGTTGCCTACCTCCCAACCCATACGTTGGATGTAACTTCTGGGAAAAGTATGTGGACTGGTTGGATATGTACGACGATGTATTTGTGAGAGATGGTCGTACGAATGTGAGAGGATAGAGGAATAAGTTGGAGTTGCGAGAGGGCCAGAGTGTGTTTACCAAAAGTGGTTTTAGTCTTCACACAGTCTCCCTCACCGGATGAGATCGCAAATTCATCCTCGCCGTTTTGTCTCCTCTTATTATTATTATTTATTATTTTTTCCTACGTAAATACGCTCCTTCCATTTCACGATGTCGTGTGAGTGATCCGTTTTCTCCGTTATAATTTCTAACCGAATCCTCGTATTTTAAGCCACATAAAATATTATAGTTTGTTTTTGTACTTTGCTTGCGACGTTTGAGGTCGTCGTGGCCATGAAATTTTTATATAAGAGAGACTTTTTTATAGAAATGAGAGGTGAATGGAGGTTTGATGGATTTTATTTTCGGAGGTGGTCGATGCATGTGTGTTTGCACGCTTTTGTAGTGGTGTCTAAGAAAATTGACGTTTAATGTTCAATCTTCGTGTTTGCGTGATTGATGATTGATGGGGCTGTCAAAGAGAGTTGTGAGTAAATCATTTTCTTCTTTTTGAGGTAGATCGGGGAAGGAAGACGTCTTCAGGTAGGAGTAACGAGTTTTGAAAAGTTTGACATTCACAACATTCCTTGAGACACTTAATTGGAAAACGGTTTCGAACAAGTGCTCCACGTCAAGCTTCTGGAAGGACAAGTGAGTTTTAGCTGTGTCAATCGGCATCAATGTGAGTGACTATTACTTTTGATTGTAGGTGTTGTAGCTTGGGATACAACAACGATAAGTTGTAAGAAGTCCTTAATATTAAAGTGTTTAAAATTGTTTCGGAAATGGTATGGTGGCTTTTCTTTTCTTTCAGCGGAAACCGGTCGTTATGTGAATATCGATTCTCTAGTGAAGACTGCGAACTCTCCGGGAAAGTTTAATCAGTTCGCGTCGTGAAGTTCATGAGACCGTGTTTCTCTGTCATGACAGTGGTGGTGACCGTCCAAGCAGACAATTATTCACCTACAACGTACTACATATGCCTATCGTCGTCCGACATTTTGTCTCCATGATGACAATGACATTATCTCATTTGTGCCGCAACCTCTGACACTTGTCACTGATTAGCCGTCACCACTCAACGAACGAAATTACTCCAGAAAATGAGAGCGAGATTTGTGAAGAAATTGTGACTTGAGTATCACAACAAGGAGAGATTAGCTGCAACATCAATTTGCCACGCTCATTTCGGGCAGGTGGAAAACAGTTAAAAAAGGATTCCAAGGCGCCAACTAGTGTTTCGTGAATCGTGAGTGAGCGCCGAGTTAAATATCGTATCACATTTTTGCTACGACCGACCCGAAAAATGAAATTAGGGAGGAGTGAGTAGAAGCAACAATTTACCGGGGATAATATTTATAGTACAAAAATAAATGTAGCTACAAATCCTCATTTTTACTTCTCGACTTAGAATACTTCGCGGCGACGTCATTTTTACGAACACTTCAACGTACAATAGTCATTGTGGTGAAATCAACAAGTGTACCATCATCATAATCATCATGTTAGCTCGTACAACAAGAAACTTTTTTCCGAACATTTCATCCAAAAATTGTGTGCTCCGCTCTCAAGCCTTCAATGTCCAACCGATTGATTAACTCGACATCCCAAAGTTTTGCCTTATCCATCAAATACTATCATCAACTACAGTGTCGTTAGTGCGTGAGTGTGAACTTTTTTCTCCTGGAAAGGGACTATTACAACTCTCAAAGTACAAGAAAAATACAAAGAAATAATATCCGAGGAAGCTTGATAATTTTTTTAAGTTAACGAAGGTGTACCCAATCCGTCGACTATTGCGTGACCGACTGCCTTCAATTTTTTGTTGATATAAGAGGGTGATATACTGGACACTGTAGAGAAAGAGAAATGTACTCTCGCCGTTCTCCGATCGCGGCCGTGATGACAGCGTGAACGTGTCGAATTTCGTTTTGTGCGCGGAATATAATAATCGTCGGTTTACTCAGACTTGTCGGAGTTTCGTTTAGAGTAGTCAACGTTTCCAACAGACAAACAGATTTGACGCTGTGGTCGTTGAGAGAGAGAGGAGAACCGTATTCAAATTCTAAATGGGATGACTTGGTCGTTTCATCAAATCCCGTGGCTGACGTAAGTTTCACTGTTTTAGAGCCTCCATACTGCCTCAATGTTATACAATATAGTAAAAGTTTACGGTTGATAGGAGTCGGCATTTTTTAGAAAGTTGTCGATTTTCGATTTTTCCTCTATTGATGAGAGGAGCAATAATTCACACGCTTCCACACAAAGCATGAATTAAGTGCGTGCGAAATGTGAGTCCCACGACGAGACGAGGCTGTCGTGATGTCATAGGAGAATCGACTCAAAAAATAGTAGCGCTGTCAGGGATATCGTTACTATTTACATACAACCATCCTTCTTGTGCTGTTTTTGTGAAACAAAAAATTGCATACTATTTCAAATTTAGGTGTGATGCTGTGAATTCACGCTAATGTAGAAAGTTTGATTTTCAACCGTGCATCCACCAAATCGCTTGTCAGAAATGTTGCCGACTTTGCCAACGTTCGAGTCTTTTAACATAATCCACTTTGATTTTTGAAGTACTCTGAAAAACTAAACACCAACAGAAATATAATATGCAGGCTCCGCATTACTTAAAAGAGGCAGGTTGAGAGTTGAAATTAAGTAGTGCAACAATCCTTGAAGATTTCAATTTAATTGCAGTAGTAAAAGTCAACCTAATGTGCCGGCTAATCATTTACCACACAGCAAGCAAAAATTAACAGCGTTCGGTAGCAGAAATACGCCTTAATAATATTGCATTATGTTCTTACGAAAGAAATAGAAAATAATTTGTAGCAATGAATAATACATTCCTTATCCTTGAATGACAACTCCTCAATCGAGTCTCAAGTTTTGAGACTCAAGACGTAAATACACTACGAAGGAGCCGTCGTTACGATGTTATGCGTTGTTAAAAATGCGTTATGCAACGCCTGCAATTTTTTATTCCGTACTACATTTGTATCGGCCCATTTACACGAGTCACACTGCTAATCATAAGAGATTACAAAACATGATTTAATCCTCATTGAATTCCTGACATTGACTAGTTCCGTCAATACGAATTCCAGAGAAACGTGGCCTGCGCAAGGTGAAAATGTAGTGTGCAGCTCCGCCTGTTCAATATTATTAATGATTTTGACGGTGTTTGCTTGTCGTTGTCGTAATCCACTTGTGAAGAAGTCACACGCGCTCCCTATTCCATGGTTATACAAAGAAAGTGACGGCGACAGGGAATGTGAGTAGGTGTCTTGTAATATGTTGGGCTTTACTCACTTCCGCGGTAATTGACTGCACTCATTAATCGCTAATCATAGAACGCCGATTAATTGGGTGGCCGTCGCGATGGGATATTGTAATAATGTGTCACACTGACAGTTGACTTGACAATGAGTCCTTTATTACGCGCCCTGTGTGGACAACGACAAATATTAGATGTTCAAGTCGATTAGTTCGCTCTCTCGCTCATTTGTTGAGGAATTCGAGTGACACTCCACTAAACTACCTCGTTATAGTATGTCTTCCTCATCGTGGTTAATGTAGTCTCTCTTGAATCCAATCAATACGTGTCATAATAATGCCTGTCTCTTGTTTGTGCGAAGAAAAGTCATTTTCTTCGTTCAAGGACGCAACGAAGAAATTGCAGGATGAACTTGAACGCGTGTTGTACGTGCGCATAATATAGCGAAGCTAAATTATTCTGATTGTCCGCAGTAAGTAGCGAACTCCAACTCCTTCTTCTATTAATGACTCCACTCATTTGGAGAGCAGTGGTGGTGTGGTGATTACATGAAATGAGTGAGCTTCAACCACAGAGCCGCATTACCTGTCGTAGAAACTAATTGTAAGAAATAAGCTCTCGTCTTGTGATGCAGTCGCCATGTATTTGAGCAAAAGAGGAAAGATTGGCAAAGTATTGGTATTATTATAATGTATTATGCATGGTTTATCATCGCTACAGTTACCGTTTAATATAGGATATACAATAACTCCATGCGGGGGGGGGGGGGGGGGGTCACCGATTAGATTTGATTGGTTTGGTGAACTGGTGGACGGTGGTGCGACGACAACACACTCTCCAAATCCACGAACAAAGGGAGCAAGGAAAGCACGATGAAGGGAGACTTATCGAAATAATTCATCTCGACACAATATTATCGCATACATATTACAACCACGCTGATAACCGTCCAGTTGCTGATGCATGAACACCAGACGGCAATTATCCATTCACAACTTGTCTGGGACAAATAATAAATATTTTCTTCGAAAGGATGTCACCATGCTTTCAAGGGGGAACAAAACCCTCAGTAAAAGCAGGATTGCATGACAAAAACGAGAAAGAGGGAATGGCTAAAGGATAAAATGAAGTCGTCCTTAACACGGTTCAGGTGTGCATGTCTCCTTTAAAGTTTTGATGATGTACCTACTGGTTTATAAATGATGATGACGACAACTTATGCATGTTTCGCCATTTCCCCTCTTTCACCATGCGATCCTCAATAAATTTTGCTTGCTCAAGTGGATGTCGATAGTTGACCATGAAATGTGTATAATCACTTTGTCCAAACGTTTAGCACGCCATCCTCTTCATCGAATGGGTTGTAGACTTCTTTGAATGCGAAATGGAAAAATGGACGCCTTAGCAAACACGACAGCGTTTATGCCTGTTTGAAAAAAGCTGTTATGTCCTCTCCCATGAAAACCGTGTGTCCTTGTACACCTGTCGACTAGGCAAATATTTAAGGCTTAAACGAAAAGGAGTACAAATAGTTTTTTTTCCTCCCTCCCCCGTATGTCCCGTCATCCTTGTTGCTTTGTTGTGCGCAAAAAAAAACGCGAAAAGTGTCCAACAAAAATATTGCTGTTCTCCCCTGCTGCTTTTGTCGTAATTTATTTTACACAAATTATATTTTCCATTTCGACTCGTTACACATTCAATTATTTTATCCGTACGCGTAACAACAAGAGTGTGATTGAACAAGGAGCCACGACGTTTCTGTTTGTTTAGTCATTCAAATATTCAAGAACACATCGTCATCACCATTCAGAAAACTTTGACGTTGGCATCAATGTGTACGCATGTGTTACATCAAAACTGCATAATAAAAAAAAAACGCTCTTTTCCTTCGACACACGAGTTGAGGGTGTGCTCTGCATGCTTTTTTGCAGTAGGTTTTCTCAGTTGAAAAGCGAACAGAAATTTGGCGTTTTGTCAATGTAAGCCCGTGATGATCATGATGTCTGTTTTGTGATGATGATGTAACTTGACAATAGTTTTTTAACCACACACAGAGAGAGAACGACATACAAAATACAACCACCACAAAACTTTTGTGTCCCAAACTGTTCAATAAAGTAAGTTTTCGATTGTGTGGTGGCACAGTGTTGCTCAAAGCTTGCAAAAAAGACGTACACAAGCAAACCCTACTGACTGTTGTGAGATCGGGTTTTTAAAGCGCAATCACATCACGAAAATCATGTTTTCTATTAACGCTCCTTTTCCATTCACCTCCTCAATCAATTTGCAGCTTTTCAATGCTAGTCGTGTGTTATTGGAGATTGGAATTTGTACGATATTATTCCCAAAAGAGCGTGGTTCACGATTACAAACTGAATGAAAAGTAGCGTGCACAACTTTCTCCAAACAGTATTGGCCGCTTTGGAGGACATCGTGTGAATATGTATTTTTAGTGATGACACATCAATTATAATTGCCGATACACAAAACTGGATCGGAATGATGCATATGCATATTATGGTAGACTACGAATCTTTTTGATCCCTGCAATCCATCTTACAAAATCTCTGGCACATTTTGCTTTTGCGGTAAAACTCTGTTTCCCTCTCTGAATCCCGCACATCAATTTCGTCATGAATGATGGATAAATTAATTAGCGAAATGTTTCACCACTCTCATTAATCTCTTTGTAGGGAGCGATGGATCGACGTGGTGCAACCGAAATCCTGTTTTTTTTATCTTGCAAAGCGTTAGGTTATACCGTTTTGCGTTTACGCTTTTTTCTAGTTCATTCGCACACCTAAGAAACACGATGTACGCATCCGACATTGTAATAAAGCGCAGGCTTTCTTTAATGTGCGTTGAGAGCTTAGAGGGATTGCATGCTTCAAGTAATTTTGTAAAGCTCACAAGAAATTCTCTCTTTAATAATTGAAAGAATTGAGGTCACGAGTCACGACACGAGATATGAGTCTCATCATGTTGAAAGAGTGCGAAGAAGGAGTCTCTTTTTAGTATTTTTTTTGCCCTGTTTCAGACTTATGCTCATGTCTTGTCATCATCTTCAATCTGCTTTTGCCAAACCTCCACATGACGCTTTTTCTCACATGTGTTGACCTTATGACACCAGTGGCCCTAAACTGTCTGTGAAATATCTGTCGCGGTATTTTTTTCCATGTACTCCTTCTTTTACACTTTTTTATTGTGATTTTTTTGTGAGAAACGACAAGAAAAAAGCCATCGGTTTTATGCGTGGTTGCGTAATATCTCTGTGATGATATCCTCTCATAAAAGTGTTTTAACTGGAAGAGTTGCGAATTTCAAGATTTTCCTTATGATTGAGGTTTTCCCTGGTTTAGAAAACAAGCGACGATCACACACAAAGTTTGCTACATTCAATTTGTACACATGGACACAAGACTTATTGTCAAACCCAGTGGCAGCCGGTTCTTGAAGACGTTTTTTTGAGAATTTAACGTTTAATTTACCACAACATTCATATGAAGTACGTGCCAAATACCTCTCATTCCGTCTGGTTTTGCATTTGAAAAGCAATATGGTCTTGTTTTTTTTTTCAGTAAGCCTGGTTCAAAATCTGCATGAAAGAAGTCACTACTCTCTTTCATCTTCGGCTTTCGGAGTAAAACGTCGCCTGTAAAAATTTGCTCTAATGACTTGAACCGCAAGAGAGACGGCTTGAGAAGTGAGAGGCTCATTATCAGGCTTTCGCCTGCGGAGAAACAGATGCCCCATATTTCCTTCTTTTCTGTCCGCGACTCACGTAGACTAGTGTGCACGTCGCGTTGGTGCCCGTGCAAAAATGCAGTCAAAGAAAGACGTTCATGTAGTAATTCAGAGAAAAGAATGACAAAGTATTTATGTACCCTGCCTTGTCGACTTTTGCTACGTCTTTGTTTTCGAGGTCTGTTTTTTACGCCCATTATACGGATTTGGAGATGAACGTAATAATTTGTGATTATTGTTTTTTTGCACAAAACCTGATCCCTCTCTGGTCACCTTAATATGAGATAAGCTTCTTAGTTTGGTATGACGACGACGGACACGGACGTTTCAGTGTCGGTCAGTGGTTGAGTTGTGACATTTCGTTGAAAAGCTAGAATCTCGTGAAACTGTGACAGGACGAAAGGAAGATAAGCCTTGTGTGCTCACCATAATCATAAAGAGTAATCCATCCACGCCACAATGATGCCGTTGCATGTCCTCTAACCCTCGCTACAATCCTTGGTGACACTCTCCCAAGTGGAAGACAACTGTCAGAGCGTAATAATATGGACACCGTTACGACACAGAGATTAGAGTGGTATTGTAATGATAATAATATGTCGATGACTTTGAGACGCGAATGCAGGAGTGTGACAGTATATGTAAATGCTAATTTCTCGCCTTTTCACTTCGTTTGCCATGCATACATTAATCCCGTCCAAACGACGAGACTAGAGATAAATGTTCAACTCATAAGTGACATCCGGTCTTTTACTCACGTTTCACCTGAAATAGAGAGGTGGTCAGTGGCACTGGGAGGGTTTAGAGTTAGCCAAATATGGGATTTGTCCCCCATCATTATCACGTTGATATGCATGCGTCCCTTTTCAGATGAATTACAGGTGCGTATGGAAAAGTGCACCGTGTCTCATTCCTTGTGTTTATATAAATGCTAAATATGTTACAATCCATTGAACGCTTTAAGCTGATTTACGAGACGCAGCAAATACGAATTATGGGGTACACAAAGCCCTCATTTTGGTGTGCGTAGTCAGAGTTTTGTGACGATGCAAGTTATATGATCTGATTCATTCTGTTTCTTCAAACCAAAGAGAGTTCATATTGTTTTGCATAATAAGTTGGTCAGTCAGCCAGTTAGTCTTTTGCTCTTCGCTCAATGCAATCATGCTCGACGCGCTGACCAAAAAAAACAGTGTCAGCCAGCACAACGACGATTTTTTGTGTACACTTGTGCGTTGTGTTAAAAAGGATGGAAAATATGAATTAGCTTTACAGGATATCTATACTATGTCTTATGGAGGTGCGCTAATGTTTGACGATGATGTGTTTGCGTTGGCGTTCACGTTGTGTCAGGGTTAGAAAAGAGGACATCACTTGTTTAGTAGCGAAAGACAGAGAGATCGTGTACTCAATGAAGACGGAAAATGTCACGTTCGAGACTCCTCTTCGTTAATGCTACATCCGCATGTCTCTATTGTATTCCGCTTTTGTAGTGTGCGAAAGAGAGAAAGGATAATTGATACATTGCATGCTCACAAGTAGCAAACATTGGCTCCGATTGTTGACACACTTGGGAGACGGCTCTAGCCAAACGCTGTGATGAAGGACTGGGACGAAAATCGTGGAAGATGAAGACTGCGTATGTTAAGGGGTCCCTCAAGTGTGGGCACACAATTTTTGTCGTACAACAATTGTAATAATGGGTTTACGCAATTTGGATGTTGTGCGTGAGTCGTTGTCATCATCATCTATTCCTTTTGTAGTGAGTGTTAAATGGGTTCCTACTACATGGATTGCACAAGATCCTCACACCTATCGAGACGCTGAAGACGTTGATACGTTGTTGTTTGCTGTTATATTCAATGATTATGAGCTCTGCTGATGTTGTTGCTAATCGGGTGTGAACTTGCGTAAAGAGAGGGAAATGTTGCAAAAATGAAACAAAGGGTTCGTCCTGGGCTCCATTTTCATTCTGAAGCTTCTGTTTTTGGGCTTGAAACATGCTGGCAATTTTCACGTTATTCAAAAGCTCTTTGAAAACGTGCCAAAGGGAGACATTTTTGGTGTGCTTTCATAAAGGCAGCATGCCCTAGCATGTGGAGTATCAATCAAGGTCTCGTTTGCGATTAGAGTTTTAATGAAATCCGTGATTTAGATGTTTGATACGCATTACGGATAAAATACAAAGCAGAACACTGCGGCGAAGATATTATTGGCACTTTTTGTCGTGGTATTTATTGTGTTTTTTATGAGACTATATAATCAAATGGAGTTTATTTGAGATAATTGATCAAGTCTAATTACAAGGGGAAAGGGTATTGAGTATGTAGTTTGAGTTGTTTTTCATTCTTCTAATGGGCGAAGTAATTGCACCGATATTTTTTATGTTTAAGAACTGAAAAAAACGGTGATTAGTGTGCTCGCCTTGCAAACTCTGCCAAGCCCCATTTCCGCTCATCGATGAGCCGTATGAAACCTCGTGTAGTGAATATGTATTTTAATAAACTTTTTAGTATGGGAATAGTACGTATTGTTCTTCACTTTTGTGTGGTTCATTCTCTACTTCGTATTTTCTCACTTTTTTGTTGTCATTTCCGTTCAGCGATACTTGGAATAACGAGAGCCAAGATCGGGTCAAGGCTAAGGACAAATGGGTGTTGGATTTCTGGTGTAGATTAGTGTTTCGCACACAAAAAAAACGGGGAAGAATATGTTTCTTTTAATTTCTTGATGATGACTCTTTCTTAAAAATTGAAGCTGTGCAAAGCTTCCTTGACAACGTTCCAAAACAGTCAGTCATTCCTCCTGACGTTCGTCCTACATGAAAAAAACCGATTGGTATTTCAGAGCGTCTTGTTTCCCCCAGCATTTCTTCTAGACACCTCCACACACGTAGTGTTGTCAAAGGGACGATAATACTTAAAACTACCGCAGGTCTCAACCTGTAAATAACTCATTTTCTGGAAAACGTTTTTTTTTCATAGCCTTTTCAATCAATTTTTCTCTGCAATATATCATCTCTTTTCACGAACACTGATACCACCACGGTGCGCTGCTACTTCAAAATGTTGAGCACAGTTTATAAATCAAGTGTGGACAAAAATTGAAAGTCGATCATTGTGCATTCTGTATTGTGTGGGGACAAAAGATTTATCTATTGTTTATTGAAGGTTAAAAGATCATCATTGCCCTCACGAAAGGAAAATCCTACAAAATCTTTTTGATGTCCGCTGCCAAAAGAAGGAGGAGTGACTGCATTTTTATTGTGTCTCTCAATAATGATGATAATTTGCTAAAATCTCTAGACGACACATACAGTTCATAATCAGAGAGTTGTGCAGTTTTTTTTGCCTCTGCGTCATTCTCGTCTCAAAAGGGTGTGCACACACAGAGACTCTGTAGCGTAATAAAACTGGGCAAGATTTGTGTCTTGAGACAAATCATAATGTGATATACATTGCATCATTATTGGGCTGAATAATACGCGCATTGTATGCTGTGTGGGTACTACTTGGCTGAATCTAAAGGAAAAAAATGCAAAAAAAAACCTTGAATACTTCATTAAATGTTCGTACAACGCATGTGGTATTATTATGCTGTATAGACACATCAGCGCGCACATGGATGTTTGCCACTCTCGCGGATGAGAGCTCGCTGAGAAGAACGTGTACGAAGAAAAAAATCAAGAAGAAATTATCGTATTTCAGAGCTATGAGCTTCATCTGTTGCTATTTTTGGTGGACACAAATACACACACCAACAATTACAACGTGATGTAGGAAAAAAAAATTGGGATAAAAAACTGCGAGTTGGGACTCATGTATATCGTTTGCTGTGTGTGGTTGTACTAACTCACTTTTTGATTGTCACTCTGACTCGAGATATTATGTTTTGCAGAGAGTGAAGTACTCCATTTTGATTGGACGCGTACACTCTCTCAAAAGAATGTCGTAAAGGAAAATTTGATATGGCGAGATGAATAAGGGGTATTTTTTTCTATTATTTTTCTACAAGGAGCGCGTACAATGTGGAAAGAGGGTTCGAAACAGAGTGATGTTGGACCTTGACTGAAATGCAGTGCTAGACAGAGACAACGACATTTGATTGAGCAGAATCTTTTTCGATTGTCAACTATTGACTTGGTTGTCTAGACTCTGTTTTTTTTGCTGTATGCGTACGGTTGGCTCCTCCGAAGACAAGTAATCAATCTGCGTTCTTTTGAAAGCACGCTATTTTTGGATAACACGCAGGAAAGATGGTTTCCAACGGTTTATTCCGATTCAGTTTTGTCTTTGACAAGTAATAAATCATTTTCCCCGCATGAGAATGAGATTACTCTGTATTTTAGTATAAAAACTCGGCATTTGTACGGAATTTGTTGAAGCTCAATAAACATTTACTCCCCCTTTACAAGTTAGGGTTGAAGTCTCGGCAAAAAATTGAAGTTCAGGATCAATGTTTTTTGTCTATTGATTTTCCACTGGTATTCCAGCGACACACATGAACATCCTGGATACCAAGGCTGACACCGTACTGAATGGTGAAAAAGTGTTTTGAAGGACTTTGCACAATCTTCAATTACACTCCCTCATCCGCTGACACGATATGAATCGATTGAAAAGCGACAATTCATATTTTCCTTTCGAAGTGTTCCAATGATAGGGAAATTGGAAAGCGTAATATGGAAACCACTACTAGGTAGGCATTCTCATTGTAAATCGTTACCTGTTTTCTTTGTACTACATCCTCATTGTGTGGGAGAAAGGTTTAGTTGGACAACTAAACATGTCACTATTTTGTTAAAATTACTGTCGCATATTTATGAAATGATGAGGCAGAGACTACTACTGCTGCTCCTTGACAATGTATATCCATAATAATACATGATTTACTGTCGTTATTGAGGTTTAACTTGACCAAATTGGTCACTTGTTCGCTTCACATCGACATAATACATTGTAATAG
The DNA here is from genome assembly GCA_027743745.1 of Alloscopus bannaensis. Classification (NCBI taxonomy): domain Eukaryota; kingdom Metazoa; phylum Arthropoda; class Collembola; order Entomobryomorpha; family Entomobryidae; genus Alloscopus; species Alloscopus bannaensis. The sequence goes on along the minus strand of JAHZMW010001877.1, from coordinate 17,382 downwards.
CGTGGCCTAACAACGACAAACGACGCCACACTCACTTTACACAATTGTGCAGTTTGGAATGGGAATACCGCAGGAGGATTAGACATTCTCTCTCAATTTATATTTTATACCAGCGCAGAGAGTAGCTCGTTGTTGGATGATCTAAGCAAATGAAAACTGCTCCTAACTCGATTGTATGTAACACGTATTAGTGTACTGCAATTCTTCTCTGCAGATTTTTAGATATATCAAACTTTGCTCAACGCTCGACTCAATTTCGTAGCGTTTATCCTCGTTATGGCCTCATCCATCTCTATATTTTATGTGGTGCTTCACGTTTTTTAAGAGCACGCCAAATTGTCTTTCTGGTGACTCAGGATGATGGGCCAAAGGTCGGTCTTGTGTCGTGTACGAGTGTGATGATGGACACATTTATTGATCCGAGAATTGATAGCGAGAACTTTTGTAGATGTGTGCACATTTTTTGTGAACATAACACTGATATTATACAACCGTTTACACCGCCTTTGCCAGAGCATGCTATTTTGTTAATGTTTTGAACTAGGTACGGCTCCGGATTTTGTTGCTTCACAGAAAAAAAAATTGACTTGGAAATCAGCGTTTAAAAAATCAGTGGAATAATGTAATGTATGTATCTCCATTAAGCGGGGGGAATAATGTCAAACCATTTGTCAATCTTGAATTTGATTTTGAAACCGCGTCAACTGGTGGTGTTTCTCAACAGTGCAAACAAATCGCATCCCTCAACGCCCAACTATTTAACGACGTACACAAAGTGTGAAAATGGTGATGGTCATGTATCTAGCGCACATTTGACGTGCGTATGAACACATTCATAAAACTCATCCGCTCATTGCCATTCATAATTTCACGTATCCGCTTCCTCTACACTGAAATGCTCGTTTTATTTTTGAGTAATACTTTTTTTTGTAGGGATGAGCTCATCTATTGATTTGCATTATTTGCAATCACCATCACCGTACGGAGAGAAGGGTATATTGTAGCAACACCCATCAAAAAAGTTATTGAGGCATTTCAATACTGACACGGAGTGTGAGTCACGGTCACAACTAGTTTCAGCCTGACTCTCAGCAACCAGATGGGGAAAATACAGAGAAATCATTATTTCCTTTCAACAGTTTATTACTCGAAAACTTGCATCTATTATAGGAAGGGGTAACCATTTAGCTGTAACACCGGTTGAGGGTAAATGATTAATATGATTATTAAAAAGCGGATGTAAAGTTTCAAATTTTGAAAGGATTTCTTTTTGAGTAAATCCAATGTCAGAGAGACAACTCTTCATTTCGTAGTTAACATTTTCTTGACCAACCTTTATTTTCGATTTTTTTGCGTGCCAATTCTGTTGTATTTCTTGATGCCTTTCATAAATTCATTTCGTCAGTCATTAACATTTTATTAACCAGTATTTAATGTTGCCATAATTTCCATTCCTTTGCGGATACACGCAACGTTAATTGCAACTCTGCCACAACTCTCTCGATGCCAAAAACCTTTGTTAAGGTTAACTTTGTAACTTATTCCGCTACAAATGGCAAGAGCTGTGTATACGCTGTACTCACTCTTACAAAGAGTGTGTCAGCAGTTAGCTCATTCATAATAATAACAATAGTAATAATAATATGGTCGCTTGCTCGCAAAAAGAGGAGCAAATCAAGGCAATAGTATTGTTTTTCATCTCACAAAACTTCCCCCTTTTTCGCCATCCATTTCGGATACGAAATTTAGTAGAGTATTTACGATGTTGTGGGGTTTATCAAAGAAAAAGTTTGCTCAAACTTTTCTTTGTATCATAATATCATTCTCGTCGTGTATGCAACAATGTGTAATCTCTATTATTATTGTGGAGAGAGACACAGAGGATTTCACAATGAAGCTGTAGATTTTTGTACGTTAAAGCATACGCACTCCGTTTTGAACAGATTTACCTTTTTTTATGAATACACATCCTCGTGTGATGATCATGATCTCTCATCGTTGTCGTGGGATGACGTGTTCAAAAAAAAAGTTTGAAGCGGAGAGGCTCGTCTTCTGAAAAATCAAACAATTTCTGTTCGCGTGTATTGTGCTGTGTGTTCGAATACACTCTCATGATATAGTAGAGATATGAAGCTAATAGGGATTTGTTATGGGCACCACATTTTTTCGTGTTTCAACTCACACATCCGAAGCCTGTACGTATGTAAATGTATTTTTATGAATTCACTTGATTATGATTACGTTTTTTCCTCTCAGATTAGGTTACAAGTGGTTCGATGTTGTGTGAGTCAGTTCAAGGGGAAAAGTGCATATTGAAAATGCGATAGTAATCATGATGATGTAGCAGTGGTAAAATATGGTGTGCTCGCTGTTGTCTGCTCTTTTTTGCACGGTTCATTGTTGATTTATTGTGAAGATTTTTGTGGTAGACGATGAAGGATATTGGGCGCATACTATTACTCACAGTACTCATGAGTTTCTTAAGAGTTGCACTTTGTCGAGAAGTGTATTCGTGTCGAACTGCGTGCTACCGCGATACGCTGCGATTCGCGATCAATGAAGAGTAATACAAGGATGCACGCTCTCTCTTTCATGAAAAAGTAAAATTACAAGTCTTCCCATCTCACATGAACCGAGGTACGATGAGGTGAATGGAGGGAGACGCACAGAGCTGTTTCGCTTCATTGGTTCAATTCAGGTGTGACAAGGGTGACACGGCGACAATGCGAGGCTGTGATTTCAGAGTTTCATCACTCACTTTGACGACACAATAGGTACTTGATGATAAGCCTGAAAATGCTGAGTGAATGCTATTTGTCAATTTAGTACAGAAAGTGCATGTTTAGAGCGTTGTGTGATTTACGCATATTCCAGGTTTCCGTGAAATGACACCCGTGTTTTCGCAGGTCTTCTCAAAATAGGCCTCAATGTGCGTTTGATTACCAGGACTCTTAAATATGCGCGTAAATCTCTAATCATACGTGAGTTTCGTCTATACATACAGAAATTACTCAATATTTGCTCACCTCTCTCTCTCTCCACCAGCTTATCTTAATTACTCGACGTGTTCCTCTGGGAGTGATTTGACATGTGGTTGGCGTGGTGTGCTTATCCATTTTATAGTGTTACACACGATGTAATCATGTTGTTGCGAACATTTGCAGCAATTTTATAAAGCACGTTGAGCGCTACAAGGATCATCGGCTGGGTTCGGTGTACTAACGAAGCGTAGCGACAATTAAACTCATACAGCGGCTGGAATCCTGAATTTTTCAGAAATCAAACGGAGCTTTATCTAAATTTAGTACACTTTCTGTGTGTTGCTTTCAATGCATATTTTTAATATTACTTAATATTAACAATAATGAAAGACACTTGTTCCTGGAGACAGACACCGGACAGAGAAGCATTACGATTTTGGAAACCTTTCTCTCTCCGCTCCACGTAGGTAACTCTAGCCAGGAATCATGGGTCTCTCGTACCTCATCATTGTCATCTCCCACAGCATTGTACCTCATTACGAACACCAGCTCAGTTATCAGGAGGACGACGATGAACTTGCTTTTGACGCATATGTGCGCTTGTTGACGCGAGGTTGATGATTTTCCAGGGAGATAAGCTTGTCTCAACCAAGGAAATGGAAAGTGTGGTAAAATTTATGCACACACACAGACTCACATATGTCAATTATTGCATAAATACATTATGTATACATGTTTCTCTATTTGCTTTCCTATTATGGGAGAGCGTGACGTAGGTCATAAAAAGATGAGAGTTGAGCACGGTACGTGAACACTCGTTGTCGTCCTCCTTTTTATTACTCTAAATGAACTCTCTCTGGCAAGCTAATAATCAAAGGTCTCTCTTTTATGGAAACTCGTTCTGCTCGTCGTCCACGTACATTGCTTTTTACCACATAATATGTATCAATCAGAGAATATAATTTGGTGGGTGCAGACGTCCCAACGGGTTTTTTTTTAATAATGCCATTCACAGCTTTCGGAGAGATGAGAGCGATACGGTGTGTGTAATTGATGTGTTAATTCGTTGATTGTACGCTTTTCCTCTTGGATTTTCCTTGCACTTCAACATGGTTTTACGACGGGCTCAATATATTTCTCTATTACCATTATTTACGCGAGGTTGAGAACGAGATTACTGGATTCGGATCGTTTTGAAATTGCGTGAAATTTTCTGGAAAGAATCGGTTTTTATATAAACGTGCTCACCACAATAACGGATATTGTACAGTTAGGAACCCAACATGAAGTGGGATTGATGTCTCATTGTGGTTTTCTTTAAGTGAAGTGATCGTTGCTACTTCTTTGAATATAAATATGACATTTTACTGACACGCAAAAGGATTGTGATGACAGGAGACTTGGCATCGATGTGTTGTTTTTTTGGAATTCTCTCTTTTTCTTTGCTCTCTTTGGTGAAAGTTTAGGAAGAGTGGAAGGACGTGATTGTTTTATTAACGGAGGCATAACAAACTACAGGAATTGCGAAGAGACTCGTTAGTGGCGAGTGCATGTTGTCTCGTTGGGTGTCATCGTGCGAGGATGATGACAATGTGAGAAAGTTGGGAGAAAAATGCTAAATAAAAACTACCGTTAGTCTTGACTTACATTCGAAGCAAGAGGATTCGGTGGTTCCGAAATATGGACGTGTCGCGAATCCATTATCCGGGTGAGCTTTTGCTTATACTCCCTATTCTGCTTTAGGTTTTTTAGGTCATTCAAGCTGTTTTTCCCTGTTTTCATCGAGCAGTGAAAAATTTTGGATTTCATGGTGAGCCTTTCTGGTTTCATCGGATTCTCGTTGTGTCCAGGGGAAAGTGTGTCATTTCAAAGTGATGGAGAAAGGAAATGAGTTAGATGATCCAACTTTTTTTGCAGAGCCTAATAATAACGGGTTTCACATTTGATGCGCACACAAACCAACTGATTTTAAGTCGATCGATGTGGAGGTACGGTAAGCAAAATCTTGGTTTGGTAGGCTCCTTCTCAGAATTAATTCAATAATATATAGAAACGCACGCCAAGAAAATTATTCCTGTGGTTCGAAAAAACGAAGAGAAACGTCAGTCACCTTATTTGTACACCCTTCTTGTTTTTTGAAGGCAGCAGAAAGAAAACTAGGGATTTTTGTTTTTCCTTTGTCCTCCTTTCTCCGCGTAAACAATGCAGGTAGAAATACTACTCAATTACCTGTCTACATGACTCGAAAAGGAAGAAAGTGAGGAAAGACTAGGATTTGTTCAAACCGAATTGTTTTGACATACAACTTCCCTTTTTTCGCTCATTTCATGGGTGTGTGAGCGCCGCAGAGGAAAACTAATGCTTTCTTGATGTAAAAAGTTGAAAGACGACGACGACGAGAGTATAAAAATGAGGTGAATGTAGGACACACCTATTATGTGACGCCGTACAAAGTCGTCGCCGTGAATGCCATAATTCGGTATTTCATGGAATATTGATGGATCTTTGAATGTCACACTTGTTTTCAGGAATGTGCTCCGGTGGCGACGACAACACCGTGTTCTGAGTACACTTTGCTTTTCTGACTACAACCATTTTTTCCCAGACGACTCAATTCTGAGCTCTTTTGTGTTTGTCCGAAGAGAGAATGGAAAAGTAGCACAAACATCGTCTCATGATTATGATATGATGATGATGGACATTAAAGGCGAAAACCGTGGCGAAATTAATTTTGTTTTTCAATCCTCTCGCTCATAAAAATTGAAAAGCCCTTTCGTGTCCAGCTCAATGAATATGTAGAGTGAAAATGGAAGTTTTTCTTGGGCAAACATTGAGTGTACTCTTCTGTGGTATCGCCTCTCTAAATGTTATGTGCTCAAAAGGTCTCCGTCTTCAACAGTAATTCATGGTTATGCTCGTCATTATTCCAATTTTTCCCCTCATAGTACACATACTCGTAAGCGTCATGCCATCTTCCATCCTCATTTACTTCAGGTTTGTTGTCGGCTCCCCTCTCCATTCTTTGACATTTTATCGTTTGTTTATGCTGGAGAGAAGGGTGAAAATGAGAAAAACACAATTTGCCACAAACATTTTGCGTACATCACCATATAAGATGAGAAGTGTCTTCCTCTTGTCAAGAACGTAGATTTAGTTCCGAGTTTTGGTTAAAATGGTCCATTCACATCAAGTGATCTGGCAGTCTTCGTGCCAAGTGTTAGCGTCATACATAACCTTCACTTTGTTTCCCGAAATTCTCGAGTGTTGAGTGGCTGACCTACGGGACGGTAATAGAAACAAAATGTTTCCATGTGATATTTGAGTTTTATGGAATTCCTACAGACTGAGACAACTCATTCTGTAAAATTTAGGTTTGAAAAATCGTGAGTCACATTAATCCTTATCATCCTCCTTTTTTGCGTCTGATGTGTGAAGCACGACAACCATAAGGTAATCCTCAACAATGTTGAAAATATTATATTGTTTTTTTTCATCAGTTTGTGTCATCAGTATCATCACATTTACAAGGTTGTACGTAAGTACATAGTATGCAAAACGTGTAGTGGAGTAATGATGGGCAACTTTCATTTTCCTCATCTTCGTTTCACTTTCATCATGCTGCTGCCGCCATGCCTAATACAGTTTTCACGCGTTCCTCGTTCATTTAGAATTTTGGGGAAGAAATGTATTGATATTACTGTTTAAAAAAATCTGAGCATTTTTGTGTGCAATGAAGCGTGTAAAAAGCACTACATTGTATTATTCTTGATCCAAGTGTAGTAGGACGAATCTCTGAGGACTTGGTTTGCTTCGCGGTATTTTTTTTGCTCTGACGCTTATTTTTATAAAGTTTGGACAGAAAACTGCATCACAATAGGGAAGAGTTTGGAAAGCCAAACTAAACCTCCGCTACGTAGGCCTGTCTTAAAATACACGAGTAATCGATTTGTTTCGTGCTGTTGTTTATATGGAGAGAAGTCAAAGTTCTCACAAAAAAGTTACGTCAACCAGTAAACCTAAAGGAATCTATAATATTATGATTATATAGTTTTTTTTCGGGAAATATATGTACATATCTTGAGATATTGCATGTAGGGCGAGACTTTGTTCTCTGGACATTTTATGAAGAGTTTGTATTTGTCATGCGAAAAAAGAAAAAATGGGTTCCACCACCAACTACTACTAGTTGCACAGTTATTATTATCGAATTAGTACTCTGCACCCGTTTACTTCCATTAGTACACAATGTGCAGTTGTGTAAGTAGTACGTGTGTGTGATGTGCACCTACTCAAGTCATTTCCCTTTCTCCTTCCCACGCACGTTTCGGAGCAGGAGGTGAGTTTATGTTTATTCTTTATCTTTTAAGTACACAGAGTGAGGTCAAACAGTTTTTGGAAATTGTGACTGTTTTATGAAAAGGAAAGGAAGGATGTGGCGAAATTATGCTGGCATGAGTGTACGGAACTGCCCAACCCAGTGGAAACGTGGTTTACAACACAGTAACGTGATTGAAGTCGAAATTGCAATTTTTTTCATTCTGTACACTGATTATTGAATTGTCCAACTGACACTTCGTTTATGGTCATTAGGAAGTAAAGTTGACGCTGGGATTTTCCCACATTTCTTTTACCCGTTTAGCTTTCAAAAGACAGAGAATGTGGGGATTATGTATAAACAACGAATTGGGTGATTTAGACAATCGTTGATTTCTTATGCGTACTGTATGTGGGGATGTTCTTGGGTGGGCTAGGCTACTCGATTTAAATATATTTTTTCATTTGTTTGTCACTGGAATGTGATTGAACTTATTCGTTGCATTCTACACATACACTAGCTGCTGTAGGTCTGTGGGGGTCGGAAAATGTACCGGGGAAAGGGGTTGAGACGATGTGGTGATTGGTTACAATTAGTACATCCATTACATTAGTTACTATTCCTTTTTTCCCTCAGTGTCATTCTGGCAGCATGTCGTGGTCGTCCATGGAAATCAGTCAATGTCCTGCGTAAGCTAAATTGTACCATACGTACATTGTCCCTTTGAGTATTTTGGTGGAAACTGTTTGTAGCCACGAGGAAAGGGTTTCTCATGAGTAAGTTATTGATTGCGACCATAAAGTTAAGGTGCAGCACAATTTTTATGTTGGTGCCCAATGCAATTTCCTTGAGTGTTAATAACAAGTGAAGGATGTTCAAAGTTTTTCTTCCAAATGGACATCATGCATAAAGAGTCACTTTTTTTGTACATCAAGTTTAACATTTTTTTTTGCTGGCAATCAATAAATGTGCTGTGGATCTGGGCTTGCTGGTGTGGATTTTGTGTATGCATTTGATGTTTGGAAAAAGGGCATTTCTTCACCGCATTGAGAGAGCATTGACTCTTTTCGTTTTCACAATCTTGAAAGTGTTCAAGGCAGGAGCAGGCCTGATGTGTTTGAGTGGAAGTGTGTCGTTGTGAGTGTCGAAATACGTGGAAGCCGAATCAAGAGGTGGCTGGAATTTACATAACAAATCCCTTGCCGACACACTATTTCTATAAAATATATTTGAGCATTTGTGACAGGATCAACCACTGGGCGCGCTACAATCTTTATTCGTGTGACTTGATCTTGACGATGATCACACGATCTGCGTTTCTGAGACTTTTTTAATGGCCTTCATTCACTTGAAAAAAACTGATTTGAAAATCTGAGTTGTCAGCGGAAAGCAAACTCCGCTCTCTATGGAGGTCGTAAAAGTGAGAAAAATTTATTATTTTCACAACGACATCGTTATGTAAACGAGTCACTTGAAGGTAGCTTGAAATAGTTAACATCTTGCTATATTTCGCAAACTGTAATACTTTTAACATAATGAATGGCGTTTCCGACAAATGCTATTCACATTGAAACCTCAATAAAAAAGATAATCTTCAATATAGGAGAAAAATTAAAATAGTTTCATTTTATGACATCATCACACCGTGTATTGCATTTGCATAGCGGTTTACGTTTTAATGATGATAATTTTGAGCATGTCATTTCTCGGTGAGTACCCAAAATATTCCTGAGGCAGGAAAAATCTCTTCAAGATTTATTTCGTGTTGCATATGAGCACACACGCACCAGCTAATCTGACAATGATAAGGTCAGAAGGATTGTTATCTCTCGTATTTTCCTTTGGGTCAGCAGACTAGAAATTATTATTACTATTATCATTATCCCAAGTATTGAGAGGTGCCTTCACGTTGGGCACAACGCTGTGTTGTGGGCCAACGCCAACTCAGCTCTGGCAAGACAACACGAAACTTTGTAAGCGATAGAAGCATTATGTCTGTCGAAGCCTTTGTTCTCAACTTGAGTGAGCTTTTTTGCAAAAAAAAACCATACATTTCTTCATTTTCTGATTAAATTTTGTAAGTACAGATAAAGCAGACGAAAACGGAGAGATATGATCGTGCACAGAAAAAAATGCGAGGAACTCGTACCTACGAAGTAAATCATCACCTAAAGAAAGGAGAGCTTCTTCCTCCATTCACTTCTTCGTTATGCAACGAAAGACGGCGATTGCTACGGTGCTGAACATAATATTTTTTACTATTATGTGTGTTGCATAACTGTTGATGATGGTTTTTCAACAAGCAAAACGTGGTCGTCTTGTGCCGACCACTAAGTGCAACATACACCATTATGTTTCCTACATTGGCCAGCCTTTTTTGAGGAAAAGTAGCCTACCATCTCTGTGCATAATGTTGTGCTTGAAGGTTTTAGCTAAACAAAAAATGATAATGTTTTGAATCTTTAAGAGAAAAGTACAAAGGATTTTCTACTGAGAAACGATGATACAATTGAGTTGAGTATTAATGGGAACCACACACATGCACACCGAAGATGTCGATGCTATATGAGTGCATACACGTATTTTTAAGTATTTTACTTTTATATGCTTCTTGAAGAGACCATTATTTGGTTTTTGAGCATTTTTTATTGTTCGTGTGGTCGTATTCAGTGGATTTCTTTGTGGAGACAAAAGAAAATCGGCAGTTCGTTATTCGTTAGCGTAAGATGGCAGAAGGACTAATTAAAAGCGTCAAAACTCATAATGTTATTGAGATTTTACAATTTTTTGTTTGATTTTTGAAAAATTCGTGGTGCTTTTCTCTTGGTGACGAAGAAATGGCGATCACTGTTGCTCCAACTTGTAATAAAATGATTAAAAGGCATCTCGCTTCACTTCGCGGTTATTCTAGTCCTCGTTTCTCATTTTTAAATTCATGGGCGTATAATCTACGAACGGGTGAGCCCTTACTTTGATCTTTTTTTGTGAAAAAAAAACTTTCATTTCATGGTCCATCCCTTGTTATCTATTCACAAAAAAATCGTTCCTCGTCCACCTCCTTTCTGGATGGACTTTCCTCATCACATCCCTAAAAAGGACATGGTTTCTGGCACTTGCTGACATACTTGTTTGGGTGGGCGAGCCTGGCACACAAGCACACCACATTTTTCATCGTGCCTGAATGTAGTATTAAAATATGTGTTAATGGGAATTCTTGGCTACCACAAGCACGTTTTATAGCGACAAAAGTAATCATGAGCTTCTTCAAGAGTCTTGTCCATTGGACCCAATGAGAGGCCGTTGAAATGGACTTGTGTAAAATCAGCTTAATTGTTGAAGCCATGAAAAATAGTATACGATATACAAACGTTGTTATGACCGGATGTATATATAGGTTTATGGAGTGGATTATGGTAGTTTTCTGTGGTTGTCAATGCGGAGACACAGAGAGTGCTATAACGTACCTTTTTTTTTAAAGAACTCTATTTTTGGTTGATTTGAGAGAAAATTGAGTAGTCCCTACGGAGTTCAAAGCTGATTACCATGTCTTCTGTGCAGCCTGGTTTTATGAGACGCATACTACTGCCTACGCACATGAAGAAAGAGATTTTGTTTTATGGAAACTACGCATAGGTAATAGGTAGTCTTGGTTGTGATGATCTTCAGCAGAAGGGTTGCTTGACTCAATTTTCAGTTTTGTTTCTACCGCTCCCAATTCACCTTTTTGTTCCTTTTTTACAATTCGGCCAAGTGTAGTCTCAAGCTGGTGTGTTAAACACGTTATAATAATGATGTTGCAAGTGCACAAGTTGTGATTGTGAAGGTCCCATCTGAAAATGTACTAATAAATTTCAGTGTCATCATTCGTCTTGGAGAAGGGCAAGGTTTGAAATTAGGAAGTAGAACTACATCACAATTGTCCTTGCGTATTTTTAATATTCTCCACTTCACTCTTCAAATATTAAAGGCACATGAAGAGAGAACCTTTACTCCATTCTTCCTTGAAAGTAGTTTACAAGTTGAGAAACAAGAAACAATCCCATAAAACAAATACATCATGGAAACCCTGACATCGAAACGTGTAAGACATGCATTTCGCATGGAAACACCTTCATTCCAACTGATGTCATGATGGATTTCCATAACGCAGAAAATGGCAAACATCAAAGACAGTGAGAAAGACGAGGAGATTCACAAAGCCCTATAAAAACTTTTGAGTTTTAGCACAATGTACCATTTTCGTATGCTTATCATTATCCGCATTGTGCCTTGACTGTAGCCAAAATATGGACATGATAACAATACAAAAAGGATGCCGCAATCGCTTCCACAAGTCCTGAGAACATTTGTCACGATCCTGCAACAAAGTTAAAGATTAGTCTGCATTTCATTAATTCGAAATGTACAGTGTGAGACACGTCGAGCTTTTATAATTGGATATCTGCTACAGGGGAAAAAGCAGTGCTCAACATTTTTCTACACGTATGTTTCATCTTTGCTACTTCATATCCGTGGTTTTGTAGGCGTAAAAAGGCGAGAGATCGAATATATGTGTTTTTAATAGAAAACGTGTAAAATCCATACAATTCTCCTTGTTTTGAGTGCAGCGGGAGATGGAGAGTAATATCAATAATATTGCACACATTGTATCTCATCGGTACGTTGTTAAACTCGCTTTATCGCGTAGTAAAGGAGTTCATTTTACTACACACTTCCTCCTCACCATTCATTCTCTTCGTAATGCACACGTAGTCCGGTCATCTTCGTATTTTTTTAGTACAAATGTGGTTGTAGCTGTTAGCTTGGGCTCGTCTCTGATGAGAGAGTGGAAACCGTTTTCCTTTGTAATACTGACTCAGTGTGGTGACGGTACGTAGAATTGAAGGCGAGAAGGTGGATGTAAAATGTAAGGTTAATAATAATGGTAGCTCGCGTGAGTGCGGCATCAGGCATGTATGTATTTAGACTTACTTGTGTGCATGCTAATAAGATAAGGGGATAATATGTGTGTTTTAAGTTTAATGGGGTTTTCGCTTGCAAATGTGTACGCTGTATGTACGACGCAGAGCAAAGAGTTATGATTACGGCTCTTTGCTGAAAGAGTTGATGAGAAGATGAGAAAGGTTGTAGTGCAGGTATGTATGTATGTATTGTATGTATAGTGTACATATTAATATACTGATGTATGTATGTTTGTTGAATTGTTCCTCTAGATGATTGTTGAGTATGTCCTCAAAGCGAGATCAGACAGCGTCAGCAGTGGACGAGGAGCACGCGAAAGGGAAGACGACGACGTACGTGTTTCCAGCTCCATCAGAGTGTCCAGATCCAGCAGGAGGTGGCTTAGTGGACAAAGACTCGAGTGGTTCCGGGATTGGGACTCCCTCGACCACCAGCGGAGGACATATTCTGCCACCGACAACGATCACCACTGCCACCCCAGCCGGAATGCAATCGATAGGAGGAGGAGATGAGCGGGACTCGTTGTCGTTGATGGGTGCGTCGTTCACGACGCGCGGAGCTCAGCAGGCTGAGGTCAGCACTGGCTTCTTGGCCGGACCGCCACCACCACCTCCGCATCTCCAACAACAGCCTGTGGCGGCCGTGACACTGAAAGGGATTTCGGGAGCGCCGCCGCTCCCGCGAAGCAAGCCACCGCTGCTCAAGACAGCGTCTCTTGGACCTGGGATCTCTGCCTTCGGGAGTGAGGAGGAGAGGCATAAGGTGATGCTGGGGAAGGGTGGGGTGGTCCAGTCGTCGGGACGACAGCACGGTCCTGTGCCGACGTGCAGTTTGTCGAGTATCAACAAAGTGGGAAGTCAAGTGATCGACCCGTCGTCACGCGGAGGGGTTGTGCATGGTGCTGCTTTGCTGCTCGGCTCATCGTCGGGCAGCAGTTCGTTGTCGTCCGGTGGTGTGTCAAGTGTTGTTCCTCCAGCTGTCTTGTCATCTGTCACCGGAACGTCGAGTGGTGGTAGTGGAGTGAGTGGAGTGAAAATGCCTCCAAAGTCTGCTCTCAAAGGACATTACCGAAGTGCTAGTCACGGCGGGGTGATCGCGCCCAGTCGAACGATAGACGTTGGCTCAGCAGCAACTCCGACTTCCGCCGACGTCCCCACCAAGCCTGTGATGCGGAGGGGTCACACTCGAGCTGCCTCCCATGGTCAAATTGTCGAGGACCCGAACCAGTCCACAATCAAAGGCCATAACAGAGCACCCTCAAAGACTGACTTCATCCTGCCGCCGGGTCACCTCGAGAAGGAGAAGGAGAGGGAGCGGTCTGGCTCGAACGCCATGCTCAGGGACGTTCACCATCACCACCCCTCCTCCGCCAAGGGCCACTCGCGACAAGCCTCGCGCTCCGAGTCGATCTACACGTTGAGGCAGCACCCTTCCGCCACGAGGAGCAAACTCTTCTTCTGGAAAAAGACAAAGACTGAGAACTCACGAATCCGGACCATCGTCCCGAACCACATTATCCCGTCAACAAACTCTTCGGCCTCGCCCTCCACCAAGTCGGACGATCACTCCGAGAAAAACATCAATCACACGCAAAAGGCAGCGTTTTTTACATTAATTAGATTTTTGTTTGCTCAGCGAATCTAACAGCTTTCTGCTTTTTCCTCTATCTTTTCCTTCCTCTCTATCTCTTTCAGCGTAAAAGCTTTCCACAAGAGACCTGAGTGGGTGGGCTTTTCCTCCGCAACAGAATCATAGTTTACTTACCTATCACTTTTGTGCTCATTTTTTTGTGGGCTTTTGTGTTAAATATAGTTTCTTGTAAACGAGCTTTTTTGTTGCGGGCAGAGCGAAAGATTGCGTTTTGAATAGCAAAAAAGCTTCAGCGCTGAAGTGCATCCAGGTCACGTGGAATCCATTAGCTTAATCGCTGGCTGTTTTTTATTACACTGAGCTAAAGCTTTCTCCTCTTTACTTTCTCCGGATTTCTGCTTTATAACGTTACCTCCCTGTTGACTGTTTATGCTGCTTTATTTTTTGTATCTCTACACATCCAAGCGAGGTCAGATGTTTCTTTTGAGCGAGAGAGAGAGAGAAATTGACATGAAAATCGTGGCAACTGTTCGCTGGCGAAATTAATTAACAATTTACACAAGTTAGATAAGGAAATGCGTACTCGTTTAAGGTCAAGCCTGTCGTAAAAGGGAAATAAATGACAGGCAAGACACATAGGTCAAACAAGGTCTCCGGTCGGCCACACTTTCTCCGTGGAAAATGGAAGGTTTTGTCATAATGCATGCACTTTTTACGGGATGAAACGAAATGTTAGAAGGATGAACATGCGTGTCTGGAACAAGCCTTGAACTAGTGGGTGTCGCATCGAGCCATTAATGAGAAATAATTAATGAAATGTAGAAAAGGGAAAGGAGCAAGCGAACACTGAGGAAAACAGAAGCTTCCTGTCTGTCTTCGTTGTGGATCCTTGTCTTGACAAATTACCTTGCCTTCAAACGCTCTCGAGCAGGACGTGACCTTACACGACTGCATTGCGATTATCTCACTGCTTTGAGACGAAGTTTTGGCCGGGGAAGTTTTCGTGAGTCGTTGGAAATGTAAATTGACTTTTTACTTTGGCCTGACCTCCGTGTAATTAAGGATTATCTCTCACCCTCTCTTTTTTCTGTTTTTTGTTGACATGTTTGTCAAGCACAAGCTTGTGCTCGCTTTTTGCATGCCTACAAATGGATATGGAAAATTTGGAATTGAATTTCTCGTGAGTTCGTGACTTTTTTCGTTGCAGAGAGTTGAATCGGTATGTGAAACTACGATGGAAAGAGATGCGGGTGGGCGACATAGTCCACCTAAGTTGCAACGAGCCCATTCCAGCCGACATTCTCCTCCTCCGCACCAGCGACCCCAACGGCCTTTGCTACATCGAGACCATGAACCTGGACGGAGAGAGCAACTTGAAGCAACGGGAGGTGGTCCGCGGCTTTGTCGAGAAGCAGCCCGAGTTCGACGTGAACAAGTTTGAGTCGCGGATCGAGGTGGACAACCCGACGACCAAGGTGTACCACTTCTCGGGGAAGCTCATTCACCCGAACCAGAAGCAAGTGCCTCTCATGAAGGAGAACCTGCTCCTTCGTGACTGCTACCTTAAGAACACCGACTTCGTCGAAGGAATCGTCGTGTACGCCGGTCAGGACACTAAAGCCATGCTGAACAACGGTGGTCCACGCCACAAGCGGACCGGCTTGGAGCGGCTGATGAACATCGAGGTGGTGTGGTGTGTTGTCATTCTCGCGGTGCTTTGCATCATCGGGGCGACAGGGTCGACCCTGTGGGTGTCCTCCTACAACTCCGTGCCTTTTCTACCGAGCGACCAGAACGACACCAAGGGCGGCAATGAGCCCGTGCTCACCGCCTTTTTCAGTTTCCTCACCTTCATCATCCTCCTCCAGGTGATGATACCGCTGTCCTTGTATGTCACAATAGAGCTGACAAAGCTTCTCCAAATCTACCACATTCACAACGACGTCGACCTTTACGATCCGGACACGAATAAGCGGATCCAATGCCGAGCCATGAACATCACGGAAGACTTGGGCCAAATCCAGTACATCTTCTCCGACAAGACGGGGACGCTCACGGAGAACAAGATGATGTTTCGGAGGTGCTGTGTCGCCGGGGTGGACTTCAACCACACTCAGCCCACCCTGGCGGAGGAAGTGCGCTACAAGAAGACAGGGGCCTCGCCTCCGCTCAAAGTGAACCAGGCGCTGAGCGAAAAGCTGAGTGTGGCGACTGCGAGAATAGCCGCTGGACACGGGCTGTCGGTGGCTGACCTCATTCAGAATGACGTGGAGCGACAACACCGTCTCGATGTGCAGCGAGTGTATGACTTTTTCATGATCCTCGCCTCTTGCAACACGGTCGTTGTCGCGAAACATCCCCACCACGACAACATGAATGCCAGTGGAGTCATTGAAGGAGGAGGTGGGGGCTCTGTGTCAGAGCAGGACTTGAGTCATTACGTGAGACTCTCGCCAATTCGCGAGTCGGCCGACCAGTCGTTATCGAGCTCGATCTACTCGTCGTCTCATGATCAAAATAATTTGCTTGTCGAGTTTCAAGCACTCGAGCCGGACTCGTGTGGGAGCTCTCAGTCCGCGTCGGAGACACCGGTGATGCACGGCTCCTCCCCGGTTAACGATCAGTCATCCTCTCAAGCTCCGCCACCAGAACCAACGATTGTGAAGCCGGCGGGCAAGAGTGGCTCGTCGTCGTCGTCGTCATCATCATCATCATCGAAGAGACCGCGGATCCTGGATTTTAGAGCGACTGCACGCCCCCTCTCTCCCATTTCGTCTTCCAACGAGACCACCCCAACGGAGTCTCCCGCTCAGCGGCCTCGCTTCCTACAAATTCCTCCGCTCCTCTCGAGGTTCAACAAGACGTTGCAAGTAAGCAGTCCAGCGTCCGGGGCGGGTCAGGCAACTCCAACCCCGTCACCTTCGGAAATCAAGCCAATTTATGAGGCGGAGAGCCCAGACGAGTTGGCCCTCGTTCAAGCGGCATACGCCTACAACTGTCGACTCGTGAAGAGGACGCCGCAAAGCATCAAGGTGGCGATGCCGGGAGAGGGCGCGGTGGAATACGATGTTCTTCAAACATTCCCCTTCGACTCTGTCCGGAAGCGGATGTCCATCGTTCTCAAGCATTCTGTGACGAAGGAGATCATTCTCTATTGCAAAGGGGCGGACACTGCCATATTTCCGCGATTGAGAGGTTTGTTCTTTGAGAACTTACGATGATGCTGATCATCTTTTCTTGTGTGTTATATTTGAATTTTCTTTTGTAGCAACTCGAGCGAACACGGAACTCGTCGCTAGAACCCAAATCCAAATCAACAACTACGCCCGCGAAGGACTCCGCGTCCTCGTGATGGCAAAGCGAAGTCTGTCCGATGCCGAGTACGCCGCGTGGCTCGTCAAGTTTGAGCAAGCGGAGCTAGACATGGACAACCGGGACAATCTCATGTACGACGCTTGGTGCTCGCTGGAAGCGAACATGGAGCTTATCGGTGCCTCCGGAGTGGAGGACCGGCTACAGGACCGCGTCCCTGAG
>JAHZMW010001876.1:0-20347 GCA_027743745.1 Alloscopus bannaensis | reverse complement strand
TTTTGAAGCTTTGTACGGAATATTTAATTACGACATCTGGATTTCCATTGTGGTCATCATCCTCATTTTGCCACCGATTTCGTACCACCTCCTAGAACGGTATCAACTCACCCCAAAGAGTATCTCAAGAAATAGGGGCATTTCGAGATTTATTATGCAGCCAATCAGTATCCTTTTAGAAAGAGGCGTTCACTTCACACAATCTCAAGGCACAACAAAAGCCAGGTTTTTAACGGCCACCCTCTTGATTTCCGCGACGGTCATCAGCAACGCCTACAGACACGACAATGTCTACGCCATGATCGCCCCGAGAAGAAAGATGGCGTACCAACGGATGTCGGAGTTGGTCCGAGACCACTTCCAAATTTACACGAGACTCAGTCAACACAGTTTGGCCAGCGCTTGGAGCTTCTGCCGGAGGTACAAGGGATCGGACTTGAGTTTTTCTTGGATGTCCAATCATGAGCTGAATTTCAGTTATGTTCGTCATTTGGATGAGGACGGAAACCCAGTTCTGGAGGGTGAGTCTTGGTACGTTGTATCCGAAATGGAGTCGATGCCATCAAACACCGTTTTGTTGAATATTAGCGAATTTGTGACGGTTTCCAGACTCCACAAAGATGTCATGGAGAATTTGGTGGAGGCAATGAGAGAAAAAGAGGACCCCATCCGAGTTTTTGAAGCGAAGCAAGAAAGTTTGATGAAAAAAGTTTTGTTTGGGTGCAATTCTCAGGCGTATATATTGTCAAAATCTGATGTTAAAAGTGTTTTGAGTGGGATTGAGGCGAAAAATGAGAAAGAAATTTTTGAGGTGAATGACCCAAAATTAGAGGTGGGATGGTCGGTCGAGATGAAAGTGTGGTTGCCATGCTACGCTTATGAAAGGTTGGGGCGTGTGCATACCTCAGGGATTTTTGAGATGTGGAATGGGCTTTTGAGGTCGTTAGAAAAGGGCAAGGAACAGTCTAAGGTGGTCGTTCAGACGCCGACGATGGAAGGAAATGTGCTAGTGGTTTTTGTGGCGTTGGGTATAGAGCTTGCGTGGGGAGTTGTGGTATTTTTGGGGGAGCTTGTGGCGCCTGCGGTTAAGTTTAGGGTTGTGGTTTGTTGTGGGCTTCAATCGGCGTTTTTGAAATAGTTTTACACCCGATGTAATTTTACACCCACGCTATTTAAACTGCTTGTAAAAACCATAATCGAACACTGGAAAACTAAAAGTTCAATTGAAGATATAAATGTGCTATAAATAACACACAATGTAACTATTGTTTCACAACATGATTGTTCCTTCATTCCATACATTTTAAATTGTGTGTATTTACGAAGTGAAATGTCAACATGTAGTAGTATTAAAAACAATGATGGAAAATTATGTCATCGTAATATAAAACAATTCAACTCAACTTACATTTTCTTAAGCTGAAAACTTAAAGACCAACAATGCGTCAAAAATGCGCAAAAGCAGCAACGAAAAGTAGTCCACAAAGAGTCTCTGCCCGACGACCCAAAACTCGCCGTACTTCAACTGAATGGGCCTCACAGCCTTCAACTTCAACCCCAACAATTTCCCACGCCAACTTCGGCGTTGAGCATTACTCAGCCTGACTTGATGCCAAACATGACTCACACACTCTCCCAGCGATTGGTACGCCATGCAACATATAGAAATGCAAACCGCCGCAGTCACCAAGATAACCGTTGACGATATCCCGAATCCAATGGTTATCGCGATGGGAACGTGACTAAATCCTTTGATGACGATCCAAACCCCCGCCACCGTGATCCAAAAGACGAGGCAAAGAACAACAAAAATGACGAGCTCCGACCACTGCGAAAAACTAGCGACAAGGATATGCGCCCTGGAGTACCAAACGAAGAATGCTTGTGGAGTGAGGACTTTCGACGACATGACTTGGCTGATGGAAATCACACGGAGAATCAAAATGAAGAGGATGTTCACACCAAAAATCGTGGTTCGAGTGAGCTCCAGACAAACCATGTAGAGGAAGCAAAAGCGACCTAGAAGTGACCCCAAAATTAGTCCCAAGCTCTGGTACTCCTGCGGGGGAAGTCTACGAAGTAGAAAAAAGTAGCCAATATCATAGTTTGCGTAGACCGCTGCCATGGTAACCAAAAGAGGGCTGAAGCCTCCGCCCAACGATAAGTTACACATTATCCATCCTACGATGTCTGCTTGTCGCCGGGCGTCGGCATTGCGGGTTCTGGTGAATGTTTGTTGAAGTCGATGACTTAACCTCAAAAGGGCGTTGATTGCCTCTTTAATTGCATGAGCGTCCCTTATGGTTCGCCAGAGGACGACGAGGAAGCCAATATTGTAGTACGAGAGTAGCGCGTAGACGACACAATGAACTCGCTCAAAATCGGAGGAAGATGAGTAGAATGCATTGTGACATAAAAGGAAGAGCGCGTAGGTCAGGCCGAAGGTCATTGTTAAAATAGAAATTACAAATGGGATGGTCTTAGCTGCGGAAATGTCTCCTTGGAACTTCTGCCCATTGGCGTTCCAAATGATGGGGTATTTTGGTAAGTAGAAAAAAGCAAAGGAGTGGAGCTCAAAAGATATCTTTTCCAGGGATGTAAGCAGCATGCTGGTTTCTAAAAAAAAACTTCAGTTACGATTCCAATGGAGAACGAAATGAAGCCTGAGTTACTTTGCTTGTAAGTTGGCACGTACTACTTTCAAAGCTTTACAATCATTGCCTGTGAATTACATTTCTGAAAAGTTTGCGTTTTGTTTTTAACAAAATTTGTATTTATATTTATGAATTCCATGTTTACCAAAACGAATAAATGCTTCGGATTGCCTTTCATAAATCTTTGTGTATTACGTAACCCGAATAATAATAAAGTGAATACAAAATTAGTATGAAATCTTGAGTGATTTTTGTTAAAATAAATAACAGGAGTTATATCACGGTCAAATTTATTTTTAAATTGAGATTGTCCCCTATAGTCTCGGAGATATTGAGAATGTTGATTTTTAGTGGTTTATGTAAGGAAAGTGGAAAACTAAAAAAGAACAAGTTTTTATTTGTCAAAAGTTTGAGGTTATAAGGTGTGGTTCCATGTACGACTGTTAATAGGTAACAACTCAATTTACTGCTTGTCATTAATATTTCAAATATTTGATGTCTGATTTTGTGTCAAACACACAAAATTAAAATTATAAGCGCTAAAGAAAAAAGTTGTAGTAAAAATGGGTATATAATTGAAATATTTTTATTCTTTTTTTTCCACTGTATGTACAAAGCATTGAGTAAATATAAAGATGTTAGAACAGTTCGCACCCGAGCCTATTTGCACCCAAGCCAATTTGCCCAAGCCTGTCCATTGTTTTTGGAAAAAGATATAACCAAATTAATGCACAACTAAATAGGCGTAATTATTATTATTAAATTTATATCATAAAAATGTTTTATATTAAAATTGGTCACCGCCCTTTTTGCTTTAACCAACCTGATTTAATTGCGATAAATATCAAATGCCTAAACCAAACTAAACTGCTTTAAATTCCACTTGGAGTGCTTTCTTTTCTGATATAGGTTTTTAAAAAATTATGGTGCGACTTTATTAAAAATTGCTTTGAACACAAATTTACGCCGGTTGCATGATGTTTTAAATGGCTTACCGATTATATTGGTTTTCTTTTTGATACGGTTAAAAACACGATACAATTTTTGATGAGGTGCAGGTCTTTTTTCAGTGCCACTCTATTTTTCTCGTGAATTAATGCGAATGATTGTCCTTGCAAAAATCCGAAAATAAACCGCAAAAGTAACGCTGCTCTGTCGTTCTGCACTCAATGCAAACCTTAAATTTAAAAAGCACATGTTACGTATATAATCAATATTTTTTGCAAAATTCACTTTTAAGCACTGTTAGCTTTCTGACTGATTTGAACGTATTTTGGACGATGTGTGATAGTTTTGTTTAAAGTAAAATGGACGAGCTTTGTTTAACTCAATTTGAAACGGTTTTACTTTTTTTACTACTTTTTTCACACAATGAGATTTTTATGCCAAGTGTAATTTGTAGCTGTTTTGTATGGAACGCTTCATTCAACTAGTTAAATCCATCAACACGAACCTAATCAAGCAAAAAACATTTTTATGCAGGTTTCGAATAAAAACCGAATTATTTATGAATTCATAAATTACCAAACACCACTCGTATAATGTCTACTTTATGCAATCCCAAACCTTATAAAAGACAAAAATGGGGTACTAATGTAGGATCAAAACCGGCCCCCACTTACCGGCGCAGCCTATTACCGGCAGAGTCATTTACCGGCAGAGCCATTTACCGGCAGAGCCATTTACCGGCAGAACCATTTACCGGCAGAGCCATTTACCGGCAGAGCCATTTACCGGCAGAGTCATTTGCCCGCAGTGTCATTTACCGGCAGGGACGTTTTCCGGCCTGGTTTCTTCCCTGCAAGGACTTTTCCCGGCCAAGCAATTTAATCATAGTTGTCGACAGGATTTCATTTATTAGTTGAAACCATAAAAGTTGCATCTCTAAAAAGGCTCTAGTAGCGATCCAATAAAAGTTTGCACACTTGTTGGTCAACTGGACCCGAATTTTTTTTAAAGTACAGAAAGAAATATAAAAAAAGCTGTGGGTAGAGATGAGTTTTCATACCATAACTCTATAGAGAAAAGGTTGTTATTAGGGGACCCTTTTTGGTTTATTGACGACCACGCATCAGTGATAAAAGAAGCTTATTTGCAACTGCAATGCTAATGTGTATATGGACGAGGCTGCGAAACTTTGAAAGTGGTTTTTACGTTGGCATGGGTTGTCAATGGGTTCTTTAATAACAACATTTTTTCTCCATTGTTACACCAAGATCTGACCAATTTTTAAAAATGTCTTTGATACCAAAATGTCAAAAATCTTTGGCCAGGAAACGTCCCTGCCGGTAAACGGCTCTGCCGGTAAATGACCCTGCCGGT
Source organism: Alloscopus bannaensis (assembly GCA_027743745.1). NCBI lineage: Eukaryota > Metazoa > Arthropoda > Collembola > Entomobryomorpha > Entomobryidae > Alloscopus > Alloscopus bannaensis. Next base: position 15,371 of record JAHZMW010001876.1, on the reverse strand, counting down.
AAATGGCCCTGCCGGTAAATGGCTCTGCCGGTAAATGACTCTGCCGGCAAATGGTGGCCGGTAAAGTGTCCGCCGGTAAGTGGTGGCCGGGTTTTATCCGATTACCTAATTTAGCGATTGGTTGGAAAATAATTACCAGGATAGTGTACGAGTGGAAAGTCAAAATGAATTTTGAAATGCAATGAAACATACAAAAATAACTATGCAAAACCATCCAGTGACAGAATTAATCCCAAATGCCCACCCGGGAGGTGGTAAACCGGGTTGGAAACTGCTCGAGTCAGCCTCTGTCACATTTCGTGTGCGCTCGAGTCTCTTGCAAACAACGGTTTTTTCAGACTTCACCATCGGATAGCGTAGTGTCTAACAGATTAACGCGAGCGCGCAAATTTTCACCTTTCGAAATACGCTTGTTATTGTTTTTCGAAATTTGAAAATTGGCGCACTTGTGTTCTTCGGTGGTTTGAAAAAGTTAACTACACAATAGCAAAGTGTGAAAAAGAGTGTTGCTCGCAATAGGCTCGCACGTACAGGAAATGTGAAAGAGGTTGGCTCGCACATATCCATTTCTCGCGCAGTTTCCACCCGCGGTTCACCACCTGGCGGGTGGCCATTTGGGATTAACTCTGTCATTGGATGATTCTGCATAGCTTTTTTTGTATGTTTCATGGCATTTCACTATTCATTTTGATTTTCCACTCGTACACTATACTTGTTAGATATTAAATTGATGTACTGATCATCATTCGAAGCCTCTTATAAATCAATTTACTTTATTCCTAAATGCCAGTTAATTTTTGCAAACACGTTTATAAAAAACACTCTTTTTATAAATTATTAGCTAAGTACCTAGTCAAATACAAAATATACTAAATATCGGAATTATTTTTAATAGAATACCTACAGCAACCAGACAATATTACAAATTTCACCAGATTACACCAAATATTCACACAATATTCAGTTTAGCACAAGGGTTACAATGCATATCGAGTCATACATTAAAAATTACCACTCGTAATAGAATATTTAGTACCTCATAAAAACTTAATATAACGTGTAAGAGCCACAAAAAACAGTAATCAGATGAAAAACTATTCAACATACATAAATATTTCGCGGTCTCTCCTTGGCTGTCGCGGCTTTAAGCCATAGTTAAGTGTTATATGGACTATGTTATCTATGTAAGTCGATCTCAGGAACCTTGCGTAATGGCTAATTGAGCAAAGTCTACATTGTAACTAAAAAGTCTGCAAATAAAGTGGTATTATTATTATTATTTGAAATAATTTATTGATTATCGAATTTGTGAAACGCAATAAAATTAATATTTTTTAGCCGGAAATTTTTACCACCGCAAAAATCTGAACAGAGAATTTTCTCAGTTGGAAACCTTTGTAGTCGAGAATTTCACGAGCAAAAAAAAATATTTGCCCTGCCAAAGTCGGCCAATCGGAAAATTTGCCAAGGCAATGCTGCCGTTACATTTTAGATACACTTACTTTTAATCCAGTATTTTTTTTAAATAAAAACAGCAACTTTACATTCGACAACGCGTTCAACAAACGCTCTTTAGTGTTAACTAAAATGGATTTGTTGGGCGCGGACACACCGCTTAGGCGTTTTAAAAAAAGTTTACCATTCCTAGTCCTTTTTATTTGTCCTTAAATACCCATCTCAATTGCAGTAAAATCTATACCTCAGGGTTCGTCTATTATTGCTAAAACACGTCAAAATACGATTTTTGTATTGAACAAAAAGTGTTATTGCTGTCACAACAAGAAAGCAAACAATTTTGTAAATAAAACCGGGAGTAACATCATGCAAACATGGAAAAGGAAAATCACGGCGACATTGTCCCTCAAAGACATTCCACGTTCAGAAATTTGTCGACGTACCTGCTTGTTGTCGAACGACCGTTGTATAGACCTCCAATGTTGCTGACGTCCAATCCAAGTGGAGAATATTCCAGAGTGCTCTATTGAATGTAAACGTTTTGACAGTACGTCCTTTGGAATAAGAATTCTGGTGAAGTCCCAATTAATGTAAACATTTCCCAAAGTTTCCTTGCTGGTCACCACCTCCGGTGAAGATTCGGTGGACCACCTATTTGATTCTAAAATCAGTTTCTTGAGTGACCTGCTGAAGGCACTTACGGTATCATCCGAATGTACAAATGCGTTTTTCCCACATTTCGAAACAATACTTAGCAAATTTAGATTGAAGCTACTGAGTTCGTCCAATGTCCTAGGAGATACCAGCCTGACAAGCAATTGACGTACTGTCGCTGTAACTTTGTCAGTTGCATTTACATCGTTAAACGGTCGTAAAAAACTTGTTGCACGGACTGCGTTTGAAACTTCTGATGTTTTCTCAATATTAGGTCCGTAATGGGAATTCCTTAAGGATTGTGGCAGCGTAATCGTTTTACCTAATTTATATACCTGATTGTTAATTACCCGAAATTGCTCAAATAACTTGAAAAACACAATCAAGGCACTGGACTCAAATGTAGTATAAATACTAAAATTTTTGTCAATAAGTTCTTTGAAGGTGTCAACAAATCCTTTCGGTAGCGGTGAGATGAGCTTGTTGATATTATCTCCTTTGTATGCATTTAAAAGTACAACTCCGACAAGAATCCAAACGCCAAATATCAATTTACAACCTTTCGTCACATTGTCGGAACCCTGTTCCAATAGAATCACAAGAGGCAAAAATGTGCAACTTTTTTGATGTCGCCTTCTATGGAGTCTATTAATTACGGCGCTGGAAAGCCATGCAGTGATCAGTAGTAAACCCCAGGTAGCTCCGTCAAAGACGGCAATGAATCCATATAGTGACAAGAGATTGGTTTTGGCCGTTCCACCACACGTGACAAAGAATAAACCCACATCTTGAAAAGTATACTGTGACTGAACAACAGGGCTATAAGTTATTGTCAGAGAGGGGATCAGCTCTCCAAATGCCGCTTTGTTTATGAACAAAAATGTCGAATTCGGGAATAGAATTTGAAGTAGAACTGAATCTGGACTAGTTTCCAGTTTTTCAGTGTTATGTGTGCCAACAGATTTGTTGAAATTGCTACTGAAAATTGTAGATGAATAAAAATTTGTAAATAATATTCCCCAAATCAAATCATTCAACCTAAATGTTTTTGGGTCTGCTGTCAAATCAAATGGATGCTTGTATGCCAACAGATCCACAACTAAATAGTTGAATATGTGGTTTGGAGCGGACCCAAAAATGGTAGAGAAAAGTTTTTGAATTTAAAAAATAACTTGGGGCAAGCTCATTGTAAACCTCCTTTTGAAATACGTGAAGATGAACAATAAATATGGCAGTAACTTTCTGGAAAGAATTTTTTGAGGCGGCACTCGAGTTCATAACAAAGAGAAGGTTGAAGGGTTTTTGAAGAGTTAGAAGTGAGGCACCAATAAAAAAATTAGGCACACTTACAAGATTAGATGTGTCTGTAACCACTATGTAAAAAAGAGGTGCTCTACTGTTTGCTTGCATTGTGTTTTCTTTCAAAAATAATTTTGATGAGAAGTTCATATGGGTTTGTGCTATTGAAACCAATAGCAGGTTTCCATTTATGAACCACCGATTACATCCAGGTGGCGAAATGTAGAGATACGCTTGACATTTTTGCAGAAACCGGTTGTTATGCCACGTTGGCAACAGCTTAAGCAAGTTTACTTTATACTCCACGTCGTCGCAATTTATAAATGTAGTACCTTTCCAAATTTCTTCCCAGAAACTGTATCGTTTGTGATTAATTGATATTCGAACAACTGGAAATGTTGGAGGAGAAACTTCATAGAATGTTTGAACACCTGTCCGACGTTCCTGAAATAAAGTAGAGCAAATAAAGTGTTATATTTTTAAAAAGTGTTACGGTGTAAAATGTGTTTTAATGTTTGAGTTAACAATATAGCGCATTTCTGGCGTGGGCATAAATAAGTATGTTCAAGCATAACCGTAACAAATTGGTTTTATTAAATTGGTCTAAATAGGTTGATCGGTAAAAAGAGGTTTGTTTGTGGCTTACCAATGCAGTTGAGTCCCTGTTTGACACAGTTAAAAACACTGCACAATCTTTGAATATTTGTAAGCTGTTTTCAAGTATCACACTATTATCCCCGGGAATTACTGCGAATAATTTTCCACAAACAAATCCAAGGATAAAAAACAAAATTAATGTTGCTGTGCTCTGCATGTTCAGTATGTAATCAATATTTTTTTGCCAAATCTACTTTGAAACACTCAGCTATTTGGGGCAATTTGTGATAGTTTTGTTTAATGTAAAATGTAATACTTTGATAAACTAAATTCGGCACGATTTTTTTTATTGTTTAGTTCACACACCGGAATTTTTATGCTATCACTTGAACTTCAAGTTTTGAAGAAAGGTTAGTTTGTTCTACTTGAAACGATAAAATCAACAAGCAAAACTAAACCAGCGCAAACGATTTTCTACGTTGGTTTGAGACAAAAACTGAATTATTGATGAATTCATGGATTACAAAAACCAATCCCATATTTTGCACGACTCATATATATGTACTTTATGAAATTAAAAACCATAAGCATGTCAGTGACAAAAGAAAAACTAATTTATCGATTGGTTAGAAGACTATTACTTAAATAAAAATGATAAATAAATTTTCGATCAAACCTTTTGTTTCTTTATTCCATAATGCCAGTGAAGGGTTTGAACAAAACCCTGCTTGTGTAAATTTTAAGTTCTATAATCAAGTACAAAATACTAAATACAAGATTAATATTATAGAGTGTACAACAGCGTAAGTTTTACAAATTTCATTTGACGTATATGTTTTGGAAACACAAATTGGCTGCAGAAATTTCGTCATAAAAATTTCAAATTGATATTCGCCGGTCGCAGTTAAATTGAAGAATTAAACAGGCATTTGCACAATTTACATATTATAAACCTTATCTAAACTTTAACATGTAAGAACCCCGGAAAAACTTGACAATAATTTATATTACTCAAATGGGAAGCAATGAAGTAGTATATTTAAATGATTTATTGATTACCGACTGAATCGTTTGTGTACTTATGTTGGTGAAATTAATAAGTTAGTTTAGTAAGCTATTATAAGTTAATAAGTAAATTTTGTTTAAGCGAGTCAAATTATAATACTGTTTCCAAACAAATATATAAACACCAGCAGTGGCTTGGTGCAGTCAGTTTATACAAGTTTGAAACGTTTAAAATTGTACACTAAGTGGTTTTTGAACAAGATTATCACATTCTAGTGAGAAAGGTTTTGCTAGGAATTGAACAATAATAATAATTATTGTTATTAAGCATCCATATTTAATTCATTAATTAACCTTCCAATAAAAACCACCTCAAGTTAAATCACAACAACGTGTCCAACAAATCCACTTTAGTAAACATAGGCGCCTTCTACTAATAAACCTGGTTGTCGCCCTTATATTTATTTAACATTGAGTTTTAATGTAATATTTAAACAACCGAGGGGAAATACTCCTTGCTCCTCATTACAAACACTTTGACCACCATAAGTTTGCTACTCTGCAATTTGCAAATATCTACCATGTCAACTTTAGGCACCAAATGGTGACTACCTAGAGGTTAATGAGTTCACTTATAGCATTCATAATTACACACGTGTATGATTTGTATGCAATCATGTGCAACCTTGTCGGTTTTCCCCGAAATTCCACAATCTCTAAATCAGCGTATTACTCAGAGATTACTTGAAACATAGGTGATTGACATGGTGGCAGTTATCTTTGGCTTGTGTTTCCCATATATAACCGATTGAGTATAATAACTTATTCAGTTTTTATTTGTGTAACTCAAAAATACGGAACGTTTTTACTAAAACCGCGCAGTAAATATGTTGAACAAAATTTGCATTTTCTTTGCCTTTGTAGGGCTTGTAAATTCACGTGAGTAAACTACAAACATTGCATATCAACAAATTGATAATTTTATTTGTTTGTTAGTTTTCAAAGTTTTAAAAAATATTTAGAAAGTTGCGGAATTGTCGGTGAAGCAGATTACGCCACAATAACCCTTCCAGCGGTTAAAGAGTCTGCAACAGCAACAGGAGATTTGGTTTTGGCGTAATTAATTGTATCTTAAATCAAAAACGGGTCGTCCACATTTTTTAAGTAATTGTTTTTCTAAACAATAGGTCTCTCCAGGTTTACAATGTTATGCTGACCAGCACCGTTCCTAGTCCTCATGACGAGTATGTCACTAATTCCAGAAATGTGACATCGTTTTATCTCTTAGCAAAAAATGACTTCCCATATTTTGTTCAGAGAGAGCGTAGTCAATTGCTGAGACATGAGATTCGGTTCACTTGCACCGATCAGGGATCCGTTAGATACACGCTCCTCCTCCCTGTCGAAGATGAGAACACTCAATCTGTAAAAACGAAATTTTTCCTGATTTTAAGGTTTATAAAAAGGTAGTAAACATTTTCGATTGCATTTTAGCCTTTTGTGATAACTTTTGTAGCCTGGATTTAACGAGCCGGAATTCCACGTGACGGTGCAAGCTTCATCCAGCGGAACGTTGTTGAGGAACATAAGCATTTTTGCTTCTGACGAAGATGTCGATAAGAAAAACGCTGATTTGCTCATCAGGTCCAGTAATCCTTGGGTGATCCCAGTTCGAGTTCAGATGGACAGCGATATTGAGTTTGTGTACAGAGTGGACTTGATGGTCGCTCCTGACGCTCCGGCTGGAGATTACAGGGTTATCTTGACGGCTGATGATTACAAGTATGCCGTGTCCTCTGTGCTGTTCCTCACAGTTGTAGAGATCGACGAAGAAGTATAAATACACAATTTTTTAAACCAAAATTACTGTATATTCCTATTTATAGTAAACTTACGTGCTGTAGTCAATGCAAACGAATCCGAGTTGGTAATTTTTAAAATATTTGTTCAGATTATAAACAAATATGACTTAAAATGATTAATGGCCATATACATTTTTGTTCCTTGGTATTGGAGGACTTTTGGCTCATTTTTTTAAATGTTTGAACGAGATAACCTTGATATAACAAATACTGTTGATTTGAGTGCTTGAAGGACATTTTTAGCTATTACAAATAAAACGAAAGGAAATGCTTGTTAGAATTTATTATATTTTTTAAACGCGAGTAGCACTTTGCGATCCAATTTTACAGATTGTTGCATCATATAAGCTAGATATAAAAATGCCATTTTTTGCAGTATTAATCAGTGATCATTTTGCTAATTCAATAGTATGTTTCTCCTTTGCTTTCTATTTCGTTTCGTAATAAATTACCAGGTTTGGTTGATTCCGAGGTTTTTCGCAGTTTGACATTGGTACGATAGTTTACGATGCTGAAGGTCAATGCTATATAGCAGCCACTTTGGAATTAAAATTTGCAAACTCCTAAAATCTCGGGTCTCAGAAAAAATAAGGTCGTCGACGATTTTAGTGACTTATGTTCTACTTTCCGACGTATACTCTTTCATAATGCTGACCGATTTGGAGGAATGTTCATTCTGGATTCTCCAAACAGGATTTTTTTACTATCCAAAACATCCGTTTGAGTGGAACCCCAAATCTCAGAACTTCGAGGTGGTTAAAAATCGTAGTGGTCTCTTGGACTACAAAATCTCGATAGCAACCGTTTTCTTCAACTGGCTAGTCGGCATGTTCATTCTCTCTCAGTATTTGACCAAAACATCTGTGGTGGAATTCCAAAGGGCGTATTTTGGGTCGGAGTCACTGGCATTTGGAGTTGCATCATAGGGTTCCGATATGTTCCTTTTGATATTATATTTTTTCTTGGGATGTTGACGGCGGCGGTGATCTTAACATCAGGATTCTGTGTGTCGGTTACCTGCTCATTGTGTGACTCCTTGGCGTCGCTGGTTCCGCAATACTTGCTGGCCGCGACGGCGGCTCATGCGGAGCTGAGGACGAAGAATAGTAAAATTACGATGCTCGCCGTGAAGTCGTTGATTCCTGTGCGAGTGAAATACGGATAGTTTAGGACGTTGGAGAAGCAACTCTTTGTGGATTACTATCAGTTGATGATTTTACGTGTTATTGATGCATTGCTAATCTTTGATTTTTCAAGGAAGTCATAAATAAAATAATGACTCTCAGTTTTCGTTGTATGGAATAGCTTCTAAAGTTTATTACCAAAGTAATTAATACAAACTGAATTTGTGATTTTACTGTAGTAGTTAAGATTCATAATTTTTAAAAAATAAAGGGTCTCCCAGTTATATTACGGCAAAATGTTACGGCTTGAATATAAAACTGAGTGGAGGCCGGCTAATCGGTGGAATACATACACAGCAGACAAAGTATTTATGGGTAACAACATTTGAAAATTGATACACCCTTCTAAAAGTTATAAAAAATAAAACAAGGAGAAGACTTTTCAAATCGCTTTCGTATTCTATATTCATTCCATTCTATTTCAGGTGTAAATGAATATAAAAAACCATATTATATCATATGAAATGGTCGTAATGCGGAAATAAATATTTATCGTCAAATTAAACAAACGTTAAATTATATATTCAATAAATCTAAAAACATCAAGCAGTTTTCTCAAAGCAATAAAACTAGGGATAAATTTGTTTGAAAATGTATTCCACTGCATTGCTTTCCATTTTAATTTTGGAAATAAAATTTTATTCGATGCCAAAACTGTGAACTCAGATTTGATTTGAAATGGAATGAATGGAATTGTAATGCAAGTTTTTGAGAATGATGTTACGAAATTAAGATGAATAAAAAACACTGCACCCTGCAAACGGTTTACATCTACTGGAACACCGGAATCTACAAATTTTCAATGGTTGCGGATTTTATTTGTGCGTAATATGGAGAGAGTTTATGGAAGTTTTAAAGCTCCATTTCTAAAAATTGGTTTGAATAAACAAACGTAGTCCTGAATTATGTAGAGTATAAAATGAATTTAATGTGTTTCAGTGTATATAATTTTTTTTGTTTTGCTACACATTTGTTTGTAGAAAACATGAACTGGTCCCTCAGCATGTACCAAAATGTTGCCTTGAGTTTTTGAGTTGAGCAATGCTAACCTATTATAAATAATGTAGATTGTGTTGTACATTTAGACTTTTGTCTAATTGTAATTATCTAATCAATCGATAAATCCATTTCCAGCACACTTTGCTTGGACATTTACTTTCTTTTTAGGTCTATAGTAAAGTATACACACTTTTCTGATGTACTTTATGTTAATTAACCACATTAATTATTTGTTGTTATGTTGTCAATAAACTACAAACAATCCAACCATTTAAAAAATTGCGTTTTATACACACTTTTCATGTTGTCTTGGTTTGAGCAATCTCAAGGAAGAAAGGGCCAGTGGGCAGTGGATTTTAACCACTGAACTTCTTCCATTTTGGCCAATTGATTTGGGTTCTGGAAATGGGCGAAATGAAACAAAATGGACAAAATTTAAAAATGTAATGTTTGCTTGTAAATGTAGATTTTGGACTAATTTAGGACCATTCCTGTCATTTATGAGATCATTCATCTCAAATTAATGTACTTCTTAAAAAATTTCCAGAGCCAACGCGAAGTCTTTAAAGCGTTGTCTGTATTTTTTCAAAACCTTATAAAGTAAAATTAGAATTACTCACTATAAACCAAAGCAAAGAAAAACACAGTATCCTCACAAACTCTCAATTTTAATAGAATTTTTATTAAAATCCATTTTAGCCATTTCGTCTACTTTCTTCCATTTCTTCCATATCTACCAAGTCGGGGTGGGCTTGGAAAGTTATACACCCTTGAGCAGTGTATGTATGCGTTACGGTATTTTGTATTTCCAAGTTTCATTAAAAACCATTGTCACAAACCAACATTTGTCAAAAATCAATTTTTCCCGGGCAAGCGTCCAAAATTGAGTTTAACTGAGTCCTAATATAGCGACTCGCTCGAGAGGGTGTTGAACGCAGTCAATTTTGCACTTTACAATAAAACATTTGTAAACATTTTACCATAAAAAATTAAAAACCTTCGTATAATTATGTACAATTTAGATGTTTTAACAATTTTAGTTATTCGATTTTGGTTCATTTAACGTAATAAGTCCATGTAGTCAATGTCTCAATAAGGGTTCTCATAATTTGTAAAAAAAAATCTACATGAAATATCGCACGAAATGATTTTAATAATGGAGAGCAGAATGGTAAAACTATGCCGTTGGTTGTTTTTTATAGTTTATTGCAGTAAAATATCATTTGCGTTCTATATAAAGAATGTGGAAGAGCTGTCGCTGGAGAAGAGCTTACAGCTATTCAAAAACTGCGGAGTTTATATAACTGCATCAAAACGAGAACCAACTGAATGGGTAACCGATACACCAATTTAACCGCAAAATATAAACCTATTTAAGTTAACTTAAGAATAAAAATTTCAAAATATACGGTTCTATTTGTTTCAGGAAAAAACAACAGGTGTTCAAACCTCCTACGAGATTGCTCCCTTGAGTTTTCCAGTGGTTCAAAAATCTATTATTCACAAAAAACAAAGCTTCTGGAATACACTTACCGATGGTTTAAAGCAGCAGGCTCAAATAATTTGCGATGACTTGACGTATACATTCAACATTCTTGACATGCTTCCAATTTGGAGTAAAAATGGAGTTCGCCAAAAGTGTCAAGCTTTCATCTACATCACGCCTCCTGGATGCAGGCGTTGGTTTATCAAAGAATTTGAGCTTTATATATCAATTGTAAAAAACAAATTTGACTACACATCCAACGAATACCGAAAAAGTGACATGCAATCTAACAACAGAGCAGCCTTATTTTACATTATTGTCACCGGTCCGTCTAACGTTCGTAGTGTTCCTCCTTTATTCACCGCAGCGTCCTTTCAAACGTTACAACATCCGTTCAGCCTCCTCTTCGTTATGAAGAGAAACAACAACAAAATTTCTCAACGTCGGCAAATCGGTGCTACAATCTTCGTCAAGCTTCACGTGTTTCAAAAAGAAATCTACATCCAGTTTGCCCAAGCGTTCCTGGAAACAGAAAATCAGCCATTTTCTTCTATTTTTGGATATGCACCAAAACGGATTTTCCGCTATTTCCAAGTGGATCTTTCGGCATACAATGATCCCCTTGGAATGATATTGGACCCAAGGACATTTCGGCTGCATAACTTGGTGTGGGCCTTAGCTTGCAGTGAATGTGAATCGGGTTTAATTTCAAGACCATCAACACTCGAATTCTACGAAAAGCAGTCTAAAATAAAGCAGGGGTTAGGTCAACTAGAAACCAGCACTGACTCCGCACTACTTCAAATCCTATTTCCGAATTCGACATTTTTGTTGCCGGACAACGCGGCATTTGCGGATTTCATCCCTATCCTAAAAGTCTTTTCCAGCTCAGAAGCACAGTCACATTATACTTTTCAAGATGACGGCTTGTCGTTTATTACTTGCGCTGGTAAACCAAGTGCAAGTTTTTTATCATTATATGGCTACACCTCCGCTTTTGATGGAGCCACCTGGAGTTTACTATTAGTTACTGCGTGGTTGTCCGGCGTACTCGTGAAGCGATTGAACAAACGTCGTCGCGTCCGTCAAGCAGGGGCATTTTTGCCATTCGCAATTCTTCTGGAACAAGGTTTAGAAGATGTTACAAATGGCAGTAAGTTAATATTTGGTACATGGATTCTTGTCGGAGTTGTCCTTTCAAATGCATACAAAGGAGATAATATCAATAAGCTCATTTCCCCGCTTTTCCCAGAGCAAATGGACACGTTCAGCAAACTCGTTTCGCAAAATTTTAGTGTGTACACAACCGTCAACGCGTTGATGGCCGACGAAATTACAAAACTCAGTAAGGCTGTTACCGTCTTAAAACCCTTTTTGAGTGCTTTCGGTTTTTCCACCTCTGACAAAATACAATCAATGGTAAATTATTCTGAGCGTCCAGACTTTCAAAACTCTCAATCTGATCGTATTTTTTAAGTCACTTTGCCCAATCAAATGCCACCGACAAAGTGACGCAAACGGTGCGTCAATTGTTATTAAGACTAGTAGTTCCGCAAACTTTGAATGAGACCAAAACTTTCAATAAAAAGCTACTCAATATTATTTCTACATGTGAGAAGAATGCATTCGTTCACTCGGATGTTGAAGTAGAAGCCTTCGGCAGGTCACTCAAAACACTGATACAAGAAAAGCACATTGGACTTGCTGAATCCGCACCAGAGGTGGTGGTCAGTAAAGAAACTTTAGGAAACATTTTTTTTTAATTGGGAGTTTTCGTCAATTCTTATCCCATCCACTGTTCTCTCAAAACGGTTGCATTGCATAGATCACGCTGGGCTATTCTCTACTTGGTTTAAACGACAAAGGCATTGGAGATCTATTCAACGGTCAGTTGACAGGAAGAAAGTGCGTAGGCAAGTTTCCGAACGTGGAATGTCGTTGAGGGATAATGTTGCTGTTATTTTTCTACTTCATATAAGCGTGATATTAATCCCCATTTGTTGTTTTTTGTATGAAGTGCGCAATTGTTTTTACCACAAAGTCCGATTTGCCTTTCAATTTATTACGCAGTACACAACTCAAGCACTGATATTTTTCATGAACAGAAACAGCTGCCGTTGCAATGGATAAAGTGGATTGGAAAAATTGTGTTATTTTTGAGTGTTCCCGAATGTATGTTTAAAATGATTAAATTGACAAAGTGTCTGAATTTTTGAATGCTTCAGTAATTAGACGAACAGTTTAAAAAATTATAAGTAATTGATAAGGCACTTTCTGTATCTGAAATCAATTTGGTGTAGTTTTCATATTTATACATTATTTTCAATTAAGCAAATATCCTTCAATATACTCTGGTATTTCTGCAAACTCTGCTAAATTTCAAGTCTGCTATTTCAACAATCAATTAATAATGGATGCAGATAAAACTGATCAAAAGTGTAGCTTTGTTGTGTCACAAAGTTTCGAGTGTCAAAATTTGAACCATTACATGATCAGTAACGGATAAATATGCTATTTTAAAAATGGCGACGTTCACCCTTGTTAAGTGTAATGTAAAAAAACAATCAGAACTGCAGTTGTTTTGCGGAATGCTTGCATAAACGTTATTCCAAAATTTGATACCTGATCACTATAAAGCGTGCCTTTTAAGTCGAAGGACTGGATATGTAGTTCTTATAAAAATTAAGTGGGTAATTAATTAAGTTTGTTTTTAAAAAAAAAATAAACCATGCGATTCGCATTTCTTCAAAGTTGTTATCAAAATCGTGGGGGTATCTGGTAATCGAAAAATACTATTTTGCTTGTTATGCCAACGGAAATCCGGTAGTTGTATCTAACCAGTAAATTATAGTATAAATTTTTTTATAAGTTGACTGAAGTGGAAGCCCGGTTGTGCCGATCCTCGGTACGTAATTTGGAGCCTCAGGCTGGTATCGGGCGCGGCTTAAAAGCTCAATTTGTGTTCACTGCTAGTCATTTAGTATGGACGTGTAATTTACGTGTCTGTAAAAAAATCGCCAATACTTAGTTAGTCACACTTGTAGACTTTCTCCAAAACATTGTTCTAACCTCCATTTTTTGAACGAATTGTATAAATTTGTTCTATACATAATACGCGGGTAAAGTTACCATCAAGTACTTCAAAAATAGCAATTCGGCAGGTAGAACCTTTTGCGAATCCATTACATTACTAGTTGTATGACAAACGCTGCTTATGTATAACAGAAGTTTTGCATAATGGAAGCGATAATAATCAAGCTAATTGTAATCGGTCTGTTTAGAAGTACTGCAGACGAGAATTTAATTCCTAATTTAAACCCGAATTTTTCCTTGAGCCGCGAGAATGATTTTTGATTCAATTTTTGAATTTGGTTCAGTAAACTGTATTTTCTTACATTATTTATCCATCCCATCTCATCATCCAAATTGCTGAAAATAACCATCCACTTTTGTGGTACTTCAAAACCTTCATTCCAGGAGTAAAATCGGGTCGTTTAGCTCCGACAAAGTTGACTTTAACCGTTCTACGATTTCTAGAAAAAATTGTATTGTCTCATTGAAAACACGCTAGTACAAAACGTGTCGTGCACCTCAAATTATTTTTCGAATGCTCATCAAACGGGCAAATTAGCGATCACAGTCTACCCCGTCGACTTCGGTGAATACTTGACAAAACCGTCGGTTTCCTTTGAGTTTCTGACCTGTGCAGGACCCAAAGGGTATTCGTCTCTGATTGGGTTTGTATCCTGTTTCCAGTCACAAGTTTGGGGACCTGCTACACGCGCCAAGCTTAAACGAGTTGAAAGGGCTGTTCACATCGTAGGATGAGTTCCAGCAAATTTTGCTTGTGTGTTTACTGATTCTGTGCTTGGGATACCTTACCCGATTGCCGATAAAACCTTGCCCGATGACCCGGAAACCTTGCCCAATTACCCGGAAACCTTGCCCAATGACCCGATACCTTTGCCCGACGACCCGGAAACTTTACCCGAGTACCGGGGAACATTACCCGAGTACCGGGGAACATTACCCGAGTACCGGGGAACATGACCCGGGTACTGAGGAACCTGACCCGAGTACCGGGGAACATGACCCGAGTACCGGGGAACGTTACCCGAGTACCGGGGAACATTACCCGAGTACCGAGGAACATGACCCGACATTTCCATGACATTTTTATTTTGCATATTGGTGCTCGGGATATGTTTCCCGGTACTTGGGTCATATTCCTCGGTACTTGTGTAATGCACATATTCTTCTTACAGAGCACCATTATGTGTGTACGACCCATTTAGTTAACTGCTTGCTTAATCACAGAAGTCTACTTTCGGGCTAAAGTAACGATCCCCAATTCCATCCCCAACGAATGTACACGACCGTTTCAACGGCGTTCGAAAGCTGATTAATTTTCCAATGTTTTTTGTATTGCAACCATAATATACAAATTGGGGGATCGAGAGATAATTAGAGGTTAAATTAACATTGCAATTCACTTTAATTGCGTTTCTAAAAAAAACCAAAAGCTTAAAGTGTTCTAAATATCATCAGCATTCCAAAAAAATAGGAAGTTATAGTTAATTAAGATTGTAGGAAGCAGTAGGCGACTTAGTTGAGGCATTGCAATTAAGTGTTAAAGTGTCGTATCTTCCGCATATTTCAAGCCAAAAATTTGGTTTTTGCACAACTGAGAATCATTTAGACAGGACTACCTCAGCGAATTCGTCAACGTGACCAAATATAATTTATGCAAATATGTCAAACACAGTTATCCGTGGACGAAACCAGTACTATTTGCTGAACTAACGAGAAAATTATTACGGTCTCGTTGAT
>JAHZMW010001875.1:0-18011 GCA_027743745.1 Alloscopus bannaensis | reverse complement strand
CCATTAAGAGAAATGCCGCGATTAAAGCTTTCACTGGAGGGTTACCCTCCCAGTCGTCAGTACTGAAGGGATCGCCCTGTTCTACGAGAGGCCTCACTATGGAGACAACACCCCGAAAATATTTCTGAACCAATTGCTTTGTTTTACAACCATGTCGACGTATGACAGAATGTGCCGTCCTAGATGCTATTAGGGAAATAGGAAGAAAAAATATTGTGATTGCCACACTTAGCCATACCCAATGGTCATAGACGGAATACAGTTCTGTGAAGGCGTAGTCGCTAATTTTCGGCGTCCCACAGGCAACAAAGCCTAGCGAGTTTTGTGGAAAGTGGAAAGCCACCGGATAAAAGTTTCGTCTGGCTTCCGAACTTTCACCAATTTCAATAGAGTACAATCCCGGTCTAAAATAATTTTTATGGGAGGAACACAGTTGGCATTTGTATTGCAGTTCCCGCGTTCGGTTTAGGTGGAGCGAAGTGCGAATCCAGTCGCCGACCCCGAATTCGGCGATTGTGTCAAATCGGTTGTTTTGCAAAGCGTCATGAAACCCGGCAAAAGTGGAGAAATCTTTTTCCTTTTCATAGGGTAAATAAAACGGCTGTAGTATGTTGTTATTGTCTCCGTTCTCTTCTTCCAACTCGAGCGGTTTTCTGAGCTTGGAAAACAAGCTCCACGACCATTTTACTGGATCAGACAAAATATCGACACTGATTGGGATCAGAGTGTGGCTAAAGCCGTTGTAGGTGTCGTCGTTTGTTCGCCAGGTAGTAAAGTAACCACTAACCGTTACCAAATTAACTTGAAGCTTGTCGCCACCACTGCTCGCCTCAAGATGCTCAGCGGGTTCGACAAGGAGAAAAATTCGAAATGCCGAAAATATTATCGGTTCACCCAACTTGTACATAAGTGGCTCTGGGCCCTTGGTTATTTGAGTGTAGAATCTGGCGTGAGTCCAACGAAAGAGTAACTCCGAATTTAGGCCAGACTCTTTAGGATTTTTGGCTTCAGTAATAATTACATAGAATTTAGGACGGGTTGTTGTGAAGGACCGTCGAAATTGCTCAAAGTGGGTCCCGTTTAGCTTGTAGTACCAGTTATTTGGTGTATTCGCTAAATAATGGTCAATTGCCTTGATTTTTGAATTTTCTGCGGCCTTATGATAAAAATCAAGCGCCACTTCACATGCCCACGGTTTTGTATTCATAGAAAATGGGAAAAAGTTGAGAGTGACGCAGAAGCTGTGAAATCGGGATTCGTTGAAACACCCAACTTCATTTTGGTATCTCTTGATAACATCCGTTTTCAGATGTGTGTCAAGGTCTTCCCAAAGCGAGGAAGGAATGCCTTGAATAGCCCACCACAATCTGAATGCCCGTATTTCTTCCTGAGTTACAATGATGCTACGCAGTATAACAGGTGCCTTTGTCGCAGGAATGTCTAAATTTAGTGGATTGGTCACAATTATAATTGCGTGCTGTCCCTCAAATTGTGTGAGCAGTTTAGTAAGCATGTTCACTTGATGAGAGGCAACGCTTTTGGTATAGTAAGAGGCTCTTCGCACTCCAATGTTGCTTGCTAACGGAACTTGACCGCGATATTCTCCCGAACGCCAAATCACATTCTGGGAGATAACTCCAACAATGAGCAAATGGCAGAGAAATAATGAAGTTTCCATAACTGTTCCACAAGTTGAACTTTGACAATTAAAATATCAAGAGGCCCGTGGGTTTCTAGCTGAAACTGTCACCATTTGCGTAACTTGATATTAACAGTTATTTTTCAATTAAATTTTAAAATCTGCGGCATGCTACTTGAACCTGGAGGAGTGAAAAAATACTTTAGCACAGTAAAACAAAACATTAAGGTTATTCAGGTAAACTTCCAATAGAAGTGGTATTTTCTTTTTACTGAAACAGTTAAAAAATAGCTTCCGCTTGGAAGTAACAAAGTTTACTTTTGACAACGATGACAAAACTTCTTGTTTGGTGTGCCACGTCAAGTATTTTACAATCCTTGTAAAGGTATCAACTTTTTCGTTATGTACATTTTTTTTATTCAATTAACCTAATAGTTTATTGACAATATGAAGGACAGCACTTGTATAAGACGGATTTATATAACGCTGCGATGGTAGTTTCGGGTACTTTCAACCCGTTTTTCAATTTATTCTGTATAGGAAGCAGTGTGCTAAAATATATAACTTTGGATGCGCCACATAACAAGCAACATTTATATAAAACAAAATCCAGTATATTTGCACAGGTACTTGAATAATTTAGCCACGTTTTGTAAACTATTACATGGATACATAATTTACACAACTGGCGTGCTACCACTTTTAAGTAACATCTGAAACACATTGTATTAACCAGAAAGAGCAAAGATACTTTCAACGGCGCTTGACTATGAATATTTTGCATGTTTTATTTCGAGCGTTATAGCATTAGCTAATAGTTGAAAAATACAGACAAACTGAACATCTAGGTACACAAGACCGTACTAAGGGGACACAAGAAGTAATCAAAAAATTGAAGATTTATTATTGCTATCTTGTGGTCTGGCGAAATAATTGTTTGTGACCCACAAATAGTTCGCCACCACTAAAAAACGCAACGCTGTAATGATTGACTAGATACACTCCACTCGATGTAATATATATTAACTAAGAGAATCTTGGATATTATTTATAATAAATGTGTATTTTGGCAGAAATTTGAGCGTTACGTCTACCAACAGCGCCTAAATAAAAATTGCCTACATATAAATTTTTTTCGCATTGTCGCAAATTTCGAGCATGACAGGAATACTATGCACAACATTAGTGAAATTAAAATCTTCACTGCCTCGCCATGATTATTTTAACTCTCCCACAGAAAACGAAGATCTACTGAAAAGTCTGAGTCCGACAAAAAACAATACGCGAAAATTTTTGACGACGTGGTCGTAGCTCACTTTTTTCCAGCAGTCTTCTAAAAACTCAATAATCAACACAATTGTCGGCACAGCCACCAGACTGGCGTAGAGAAGGAAAACGACGAGAATATTATCACTCATGGATACTGACTTTGCCTCAATCAAGTTTTGCCTTTCTGACTGCACCGTGTAATTCCAAGTGAGGAGGCGATTATGCCATTTCTCCCACACGAAATACAACCCAGACTCAAATAGCGCGTGAACCCTTTTGTCCAAAGCCTCTGAAGTCCATGGGACACGTTCCAAATCCCAATTTGCAAATGAGGTTGTCAAAGAATTTTGACTCATGACAACTTCAACATCTAACTTTCCTTTTAGATGACTCTGTAGCATCCAGTAGAGTCGAAATACAATGTCTCGCGAGTTCACAAATGCGTCACTTCGGCATCCAGATAATTTTTCCAGAAAATAGTTTGGCTCCAGCATACTCCTGTATTCTTCTGGTGACTTGGGACGACGCACATTGCCATTCAATGTATTAAGAATGATTGATTCTGCTGTTTTTCTAGTATTGTCCAAATATTGAGAAATTAAATTCGGCATACTGTCCAACATCACCATTTCCAGGTTTCCGAATGTTTCCGGTTGCCCTTTTCGCCATTGATTCAAGAAAAAGAAAATGATATCCGGGGCATGGTTAGTGGTTGATATTTCATTTTCAACATAACCTGCTTCATCTCCCTTGAGAGGCTCATTAAGCAATACTCTGTTGATGCTAGGATATGTAGTGTGAATCGTAAAATTTTCGGCGGCCAGCTCTTCAAATGTGTCCACCTTTTGAATGGGTAAAGGGGCGATGAGCTTGTTGATGTTGTCTCCTTTGTATGAATTCGTTAGGACCACTCCCATCATCACCCAGCAACCTGCTAACCATCGACATTTCTTCATTGTCGTTGCTTCCTGTTCTAAAAGAACTACGAATGGTGACAAGGTGGTCTTCACTACTTCTTTTCGTCTTTCCGAATTGGGTGTGTACAAGCTAAAAATCACTCCGGATGCAAGAACGCTTAAAAACAGAGCTAACCAAGTACCCAAATCGAAGGCAGAGACGTAACCGCTGAGAGACATGAGGCCCCGTTTGGATCTCCCGCCGCAGGTCACGAAAAAGAGGGCCTCGTCCTGGAATGCATACGCAGTAAACCGTATCGGCCTTACCAAAATGCTGACTTCTGGCATGTTGAAGTCGATCCACCGGTTGAGATAATTTTCTACAAAGAAAGACGAGTTTGGGGAAATGATGTCTAAGAATACGAGATCCTGAAGGTCATCTATGTTCCAGTTGGTAAGGTAATATCTGTTAGATAAGTATCGGCATAAATATCTAAATCGTTTTTTATTCGATTGATATATTGACAAGTTTTAAAACCTTTCTCCGCGTATCCATCGGCCTGTTGCTACAAACGATTTGCAGAATGAGCAGTCGACTTTCCAAAACAAGTTGCGCTTTTCCTGAAGCCGATTTTGTAGAATCAAAGTTGTTTTGCCGTGAGACCATAAAACTCTTTTGAAATCGTACATCAACTTCAATCTTTTCTCTTGACAGGACCCGCTGCGAAAAGACTTGCAGTGTTGAATCTTTTCGTAATTTTCCTTTTTGTATAAAATCTGTGACACGGCATAAACCTCGTCGTCGACTTTTGTTTTTTCGTCATTTTCAGTCAAAACGAATAGGAATTTTGTTGGCAACGTAATTTGGGCGAGTTTGTCAACGCTGTTAAATAGCAGAATGGAGTTGTCTTTATTCCGATCTTTTGTGACCAGAACGAAAGTAAGCTGCGAGTTGAGTCGTGGGAATATAAACCTGAAATCAGTGCTGAGTTCTTTGAAATGCCAATTTTCACAGTCAAGTGGAGAGATGTAGAGGTACGTGTGACAATTGAGCTTGGAAATGTTATAGTTGAATGGAAACATTTGCGTAGTTCTGTTCATAAGGTATGTCTTGTTGCCACAGTATGAGTGTTTCATTTGCATACCAAAGTCGTTCCTGTAGTCTCGTTTTTCCTTGTCATGATTTAACACGTAGTTGCTTGTGGAGTATATTATAGGAATTTGAAGAGGGAAAAATTCAATTGTCGATCCAGGTGTAGCCTAGCATACAATTTGAAGCTATTAACACAATTATTACATGATATATTATCAAAGAAAAAATTACCAATTCATGTGTTGCCACGTTGATATGGATGCCACATGAGTCAAAAATAGGCCAGCGGCTGTCAAACTGCAAAGAAGGATTTGGCGTGAATTGTTTAAAATTAAATGACTCAGCACTTAAAAACGAGGTAAGGAAAGTTGCTAGAAACAAAAGGAGTTTCCGTGACCACGCCATAATTAGAAATTATTTTCTATTTGGCGTCAAAATGTAATGCCTACCAAGCCAGGGACACATTGATGTAATAATAAATAAATACGTCCAGTTTGCTTATAAATTTAATTTTTGACTTATTGGGGAAACTGAAAATGATGTAATTTTAATTATCCGTGCACGCACAGTTGTGTAAAAATGATATTTTCAGCCAATATGTAATTACTAACAACTGTATAACAACCAATTAAGCTTATTTGAAATTAAAAATTCAAAAGTATACGCGCATTCGGAGTAAATAAGGAATGATACTAGGTATATAAAAATAATTTTAAAATGTGAGTTTAAAAAGAATATTATGTCGAAAATAAAGCGAGCAGAGCAAGTGGTTGACAAAGTTGTTTAATAGTTATTTAGTCAGGAAAACAAAAACCCAAAATTCTGAAGACTCGTAAAAAAAATTTAATATAAAAATTACAAACTTTTTTTAAAATTTACACAGTGTTTAAAGTGTTCCTAAAAGTAAGGGCAGCTTTTATTGTGAAACATTCCTTAGATATCAATAGGACATAATAGTTTTGTACTTAATTAAAATTACAATCCTTGAAAAATAACCATTTGAATTGTTCACTTCATTAACCTAATTAGCTTAGGTAATCTTACATATTAAGTTAATTAGGTTAGGTAGTCTGTGTGGTGAAATTAATATACTAAATTATATTTGAGGCGAGCATACTTTATTTATTCAAATTACGTAAATTCTCTAACTTTAACCAACATTAAGAAAAAACTCTTTTTTAAACATGATTTTGAAATACATGGGTGATGGATTTATGCCATGCTTCAAAAGTGATTTAAAAAATTGAAATGCTAACCAATATATTTTATTTTGAACTGTTGTTGAACTTGTTGTTTTTAGACAATTTTAAAATGAGAGGTTAAAGGCAGACGACGTAAAACTGATGAAATGAACAGGATTCAGGATGAATGATCAGGCCGATTTTAGTTTGTCATCACTCCTCCGAAAAGCGGAGCATTGGCTCACAGCGCTGATGATGTCGTTGAAGCCCAACATCGCCAAGTTGTTCTGACCCCGGGTGTATGGCGTAATATACTTGGTTCGCCCTTGACAGCCGGGGTGCTCATATACTGCGATGCAGCCCGCATCCGAGGTCAAAGAAGAGACCCTGTCGTCCCACTCCGGTGGCAAAGTGTAGCAGTCGTCGTAGTACTGGCTCACAATATATGACTCACCTACAAAAGCATGAAACATAAATATTTCTTAGTTCAGGGTCAAATTGGTTGAGAATATAATTATTTTTTTTTAGAAATTACCAATAAAGTTGGGATGCTCAAACAAAACAACTTGGGAGCTGCTTGCCAAAGAAAGCACTGCCAGGACGATGACGACAGAAGCTGGAATGGAAGACTTCATGTTGGAGCTTCAAAAGTGGATTGCGAAGAATTGAAAATGATATTCTTGAATGATGAGGTTTTCAAACGTGGAATCCGTCTTTTATACTTGAGCCTTTGCATTGGGCTAATTAAGTCGTCTTCTACTCTTAAGGAAAGCATACAATTATCGGACACATTTTTCAAAAACATGTCATACCCTCTCAAACGAAGATCTTTGCCTTTGATAAAAAATGTCTCCGTGAACGTGTTCCAGGGAGATTGATGCACTTTTCACAAACCCATGCCACTTGGTTTTCAATATTCGTCCGTACATTATGTAGACCCAAAAGCCTATAGTCATTAAGCACTAGAGAGCTCAGACCGCTTTCGATGCTAAGAGAGAGAGAGCTGAATTGACGTAATACATGAAGGAAACACATTTTTATTTCACATAGTGTGAAAGTTAAGGCTGAAGGCATGTCAGGCAGAAATCAATTTATGCTTCCTGAATGTTCAGTTTTCGGAACGTGGATTTTTTTATCAACAGATAATGACATAGGTACATAGTTGTATTTATTGCTTCAAAGATGTTTGCCCAACTTTCTCATTCAAATGGGATCTTTATATTTTGTACACATGCATTTAATAATACGTGGAGTAGCTCAAAACGAGAATAAGTCGTCGCCTTTTTATCAGTTGATGAGACGCTGCATTATGCGATACGTGCGTAAAATTTGGTTTCCAGATTTAGTAGCTGCAACCTGGAAAACCTCAATGGGTACAATCAAATACGCCATACCGTACACATGAAAAATGAAAGTAATTATAATAAATAAATTTTCATAAAATGGAATACTTTATTTTTCTCCATTCATTTTTGTGAGCATAGTTTGGTTAGGGTGTTTTCACATGTTCTTACACAATTTACGCACACACTCGAGACAACTTCTCATCATCACCACCTAAAATGGAATGATACAATTTATTGATTGAAATATACTTGATAGTTTCTTGAATAATGTAAGCCACCCACTAATTTTTTCAGGGGCGTTGTGAGCTAACCGTATTGATTGATTATTATCTCAATGGGAGTCATTGCCTTTATTTTTTGCTCGGATCCACCACTTACACTAATTAGTCAACTAAACTGATGATTTAATACGCTCTTCGAATATGACCAAACAAAAGCTATCCCGCAACCATTTGCAATCATCAAGACGAGTAGAAACGTTCTTTATATTACGGCGAGTAAAACAAGGCCAAGTATGGCCATCTTTAGCGTACATAATGCCTTACTTTTCTTTCTCTGCACTTCTCATCTTCAAAACGTCCACTCTCTCCAAATCTCAGAGGGAGAACTTCCAGAACACTACTATACCGTTGTGAACCTCCTCCAAAATAACTACTCCAGCCACCTCATTCCCGAACCTCCAGCCAACTCCACGAGCCTCCCGATTTCCGTCAACTTTGGCATCCGAGACATCGACTCTCTGGACGACAAAAACATGGAGCTTCGCACCCAATTCTCACTCCGCCACAAATGGACCGACAATCGCCTCCGATACTCCTCCAAAACTCCAGGCTACGTCACAATCCAGTCGGACATGCCTCACAAACCTTGGCTTCCTGACACCTTCTTCAACAACGCGAAGGACACGACGGTCCACCGGGGCAATTTGCGAAACTCCATGTTTCGCATTTACCCCAACGGGAGCATCCTCCACAGCGCGAGGTTCTCGATAACCGTCTCTTGTCCCATGGACCTGCGCCGTTATCCCTTTGATAAGCAAACCTGCGAAATTCGAGCGGCCTCCTATAGCTACCAGCATTCCATCCTGGAACTCTTCTGGGATCCGTGGGACTCCATCGACAACATTGGCTCTTCGCATATGGCGCAGTTTAAGCTCACCGGATTCGAAACTGGGCGATGTCTCGTGAAACGAAAAATTATGGGTCAGTTCACGTCCCTCTTTCTAAAGCTGAAGTTTCGACGGAATTTGCAGCATCATTTGATCCAAATTTATGTACCTTGCTCCATGTGTGTTACAATCACTTGGGTAAGCTTCTGGCTAGGATCTGCGGTCGAGGCGAGGTTATCTTTAACGGTGACCGTTTTGCTAACGCTTGCCACCCAAGTCGCCGTTTTGGCGCAGCAATCGGTGGCACGCGTGAGTTATATGACGGCTGCAACTGCGTTTACTGGGACTTGCGTGACCTTTGCGGCAATGTCAATTTTCCAGGCGGCGCTTGTCTTTGCGCTGACTAAACATGAAGTAAAATCGGAATTGGTTTTGTTGTCAGCGAAGGCGGTAGGGACGGGCGAGGTTTTTGGGAGGAAGGACAGAGCTCGCCGGTTTTTGTCGCCGAGTCAAATTGATCAAGCTTCAAAAGTCGTGTTTCCGGGAGCCTTCTTGCTTTACCTGACTCTATATTTTTGGTACTACTACGAACCATCGGATGAGGGAAGCTTAGCACCTTCAGGCAACGGATTGGAGGTTTGTTAAAGGAAGTGTTGCAAAAAAAAATTTGTTTACGTAATAAATCATTTTGAATCAAACACTTGGAGTTGCGTTTAAATTGCAAGAGGTGCCCAAAGAAATTGGTTAATAAAATAAAATGATTAGCGTCTTTTAAAGAACCCATTTTTTAATTCTGACAAATTTCTAATTTTGCTAATTACCAAAATTATTTGCGCCGTTTCATTAACTGATATTGGAAAACTCACAACAAATTGCAATTGACTTTTGAATTATTAATATTTCAATTGTTAAAAAATTAAGTTCACTTGAAACAATATTTGTCTTTACTTAATATTTTTTGCCATTTGACGGAGCACATGCCTTTTTTGTACAAATCCAACCGCTCTTTCCGCAAGCGCATGTATTGCAATCTTGCTTGCAGCCGCCGGTGCCATGTAATGCGAGACATTTTTCAACTGTGTACGGATCATCAATTGAACGACAATCTCCACTTGCGTCTACCCCTGAAAATTAAAAAAATAATTCGTCAAAGCTCGCCATAAAATTAAATGTAATGTTTTGATATATTAATATTTTTGTGCCAGTCACAATCATATACGCAACTGACACGGCAATGAATGCTGTTAGACGTAATTCCATTTTGACACAGCTTTTGAAATACGTTTGCGCCGAAATAATTAAAGATATTTTCGGAAATAGGGGATTTTGCAATTTTTGTCTGCTCTTCACACTGTTCTCTTGCAAAAGTGCGGAGTGGAGCAGTACATAGATTTATTGCCCATCATGAATGTAGTGATTTCCTGCCAGTAATGTCCTCAATAAGATAATGACACCGTAATTACTAAACCAGCCGTAAAGTTTGGATCAGTCTCCGGAAAATAAAAGTAGTTAATAGAGCTATAAATACAGTCAACATCGCTCTATTGATGCTTTTCAAAAACTCCTCTGTGTGGGCAGAACCGTAGATGTAGAATATGTCACTTATTAAAATACAGTTTTTACATAAAGAAACAAATGAATATCTTCAGTTGGTGGCGTCCAATCATGAATATGGTGGGATGCTGATAGATTGTATTTTACTGTATTAGATTTCCATACAATCTTTACAGTCGTAGGAAATGACACCGTAAAAAATGCTGCTCAGAATACAGTTGGATTTTATTTCAATTTGCCGATGATTTTGACACATACCACGCAACTCACATCAAACCGGTGTAGAGCAGACATGTTAAATAGCCATGGATGAAAACGATTTCGTCCATTTAGCCAGCCAAGTGGATTAAAATGGTTGAAAACGGATGGATAAAATCAAAAATAATGTGCGGATGATTAGTTTATGCAATTTTGAAGAAGAATCGAGCAGAATATTTGTAAAGATGCTTTATAACAATAAGTTATTTATGATAATCTGATAAAAAATGTGCCCGACATTTAGTATGCGAATATTACTACAGTGTATGTATTACTACTACTACGACAGCATATTAACGAAACTATAAAACCACGAAACTTCACGTTTTTACAGTTTCAGCACAAGCTTAAAGTTAACAAAAATCATTTAATTCGTGTATATATTTCAATTCATTGTGTTTCCACGAAAAGGTGTAAAGCTACCTATGCAAATGCAATGATATTATCATGGTTATATTTCATGTCTCCGATGTTGTACGGACAATACTCATTGTCGTACAAGTGCTAAGTTTAATTTCATTTTATATGAAGTGGCAGCACCTCAAAAAGTTTATTTGACAAAACACACTTGTAGCTTACCCACTTTCAATATTACCCACTTGCCTGGTCTGAATCTGAGTTGATAAAAAATCCAATCATTCCAAACACAGGTAACCAAAGCCATTTCAAAACTTTGAGGATGGCTGCTCCGTATGAACCAATAATAATGTGCTGGTGATTGAAGAAGCGAACAATTACTTGCTAATAGCTTTCTTTGTGTATTGAGCAAAGAGGATTATTGTCAGAAACCCCAAAACAGACAAATACTTCCTAGAAACTGGGCCTCATTAATCATGCCTCATTGTCATTCATGACTCTCAAACATTTGTAAAGGTTTACACATATGTGCTTCACAACACATTCCAAACCATGAAATCGAAACCGCTCTGTGTGAATATTACTACTGAAGCTTTGAAGAGTTTGAATCGTTGTATTCGAAGCTTCCAGTGGCTATTGAAAAGTTATCTTATCAGAGAACCAAGTCAGCATTGTAGTGATAAGTATGGCAATATTATGACTTAATACCTTCACGGTGATTCACGGATAAATCGAATATACGGCGATTTTTGTCTCAATCCAAGTTACAAGCTATGAGTTAAAATCTTGGACAAAAGTGAGTCTCCGTGGTTGCATCCACTTCAGCACCACCGTCTCCCCAAAAAATACCACAATTGTCAACCCAAGAGCCACCAAAAGTGTCCAAAGAACGAATCCAAACACTTTTAACTTAACGGCTGAAATTGCAGAAGCATCGCCTCCCTCACCTTTAGACATCTCACCGTTAAAAATCTCACGATGATGATTACTGCTTGAAAATAAATAATTATACAATACTTCAAACTTGACCCGAGTTTTCATCGTGACATTAGTTCGAGCCGCTCTATTTTTGATGTAACGCCCAATCCCTTTGAGCAAAGACAAATCCAACAAATTGTCAAAGTACACAATCCACCTTCGGAGCAAACCCGACTCCTCGAGTTGCCCCACCCCGTTGACGAACAAAGGATAAAAGAAGTTTCCACTCACGGTCATTGGAGTTCTTTGCAAATGACCAGAAATAGGAATTGGATCGCAGACCACCAAATTCTCCTTCAAAAAGACTCTAAAAATTCGTAGCAAAGAGTTGATATACGACCTTTCGTCAATCATGGCAAAGTCCTTTTGACGGACAGGAATCCCCAAAGATTTACTCGATGATCTTGAACCATTATAAATTTGATCGAACTGCTTCAAAATAACTGAAAGGGCAAAATGAATGTCGCCCTCTTCAAAGTAGCGAACAGAGTCATTCAGCAATTTGTACTCAACAGGATAATCTATTCCAGGAACACCTTCGTATAACTCCTTCAAAACGCTGTCTTTCAGGACCGACAAGCGGTGAGGCATCACTTCCTGCTTGTCTCCCACAATTATCTGGATCTCATAAGCGGAGAAAGTAAAGAGTAAAAATGCGCTGGAAACCAGCTCGAGGAGCGACTCGGGCCAAATGGGATTCACGCTTTTGGTCATAAACGAAAAGACTTTCCCTTTGTACACGTTGCTCAAAATAAAAACCATTCCGAGCCAAATCAACCAAAATCCGCACAAAGAATTCGAGCTGAATATAGTCAACTTTCGAAATGTTTTTGGCAAAGTTTGCTCCACGATGGTGGCAATAACTGAGAAGGAAATTGTACAAAATTGTAAAAAATTGACCGTCGTCGTTGTCATCAAATGGCCAACATAAGAAGACATAAATGTTAGTAGGACAACGCCTGTCCAACTTGCGACTAGAAGGATCCACACGAACTTGTCGAAAGGGGCTGTCAAAGCTGTTTGAAACCTGGAAGGAAGCTCCTGCACCACAATGTAATAGTACGGATCCACTTTAATTCCATACGATATCCAATGCCATCGTCGCCATTTCCGTTGGCTATAAGCGAGGTAATTTTTCTTCGCGATGAATATCGAGAATCGAACTTCAGCACTTCTTGAAGTCGCCAAATTGAGCCCGACTTCGTTAAATGTAAAGTTTAACTTTTGACGGAGGACATTCAAAAGACAGGAGTCAGTGGTCACGCTCCGCAGGCCCACATGGAGCCTCGAGTTGTCACAACTTTCTCCGGGCGGAATTGCTTTGTGAGTGGGAGGCATGTCTGTTGTCACTAGGGCTTGGTGAAGATTTGAGTAAACTTTCACCCAAAATCGGTGCAAATCTTGAAGATTGTGTATTGAAGCTCGTTCGGTGATAGGACGTAAAGTATTTGATTCGTCCGTTACGGAAATGAGATGGGCAACGTGTAACTCTTCCACAACAAAGGCTGGTCCGCTCACAAATGTGAGGGGCAATTCGCGCCCGTAGTGGATCGTCTTTTTCTGTCGTTTTTCCGGATCCGACAAACTATCCGAGAAGAATACAAAGTACATTGGCTGCTCTCCTTTGATCTCTGCTTGCCACATCTTGAATCTAACTGCTTTGTATGATCTGCTCCCGTAATCCAGTTGATCCTCCATGTATGCGTGAAGAAAGCACGGGGAAAGTCTCCGTGACTTGTGGTGATTAAATTGGCTTGTGAGATTTAGAGAGAAGTCATGGAATACCAGGGTTTCCATTGAATAGCTCGCCATTTTCAGGGAGAAGGATTCAATTACTGTTTGAGCAGTTTGAAACTCGGATTCCGTAATGATGTTGTCCTTGGACAAGATGAACTTGAAGTGGCAGCCCGTAAAAAGTTGAAGCAGAGATTTCACATCGGAACTCATCTTATTATTGGTTTCCACAGGTGAAGAGGTGAGGAAAATTGTGCACACGACGACCATATATTGTCGCTCCATTTTTGACAGTGATGGTTTCCTAGAGGAAACACGTTCCGCTTTTTTGAGCTAATAGGTAGCGTCGAACATGCGAAACCAAAATAAGTTCACCAAACCAAACAAGTTTTCCTTTAGTTATTGTATTGTAATGAAGTATGAAGGTGCCTTTCAGATTATTCATGCAAAGATGATGAAATTCATTCAATATCGTGAGGACAATGGATGTTTACAAATAGATTTCATAATTTTACTTACGGCTAGTACTTGACACAAATTAGGCGATTGTGTTGTAGAGGAGACAGGCGCCGTTGTCGAAACTAATATAGGTTCATATGAGAAACTTTCCTTTTTATGCATAATCATAATTTTCAATTGTTAAAAAAATTTGGTCTTTGTTCGCTGAACGAGACTATGCAAGCCAATAGATACAACAGAGTTGTGAAATGAGGAATTGAAAGCTTTTAGCGGAAATTCGGTATAGTGGGCTAAATGCAGAGGTGACCACTTCTCATCGGATGCGTGTTCTGCGTATTTTAACATTTGGTTTGGATTTACCAACGGTAAAATATATGAAGGGATAAAACATAAAATATAACAGTGTTAATCTCAACATTTATTGTTCTCAACAAGTCTTGAATTTTCAATACATAGACGAAAGTTGTTTGATATTTTTACAGATTCACAAGTACACGAAAATCAATACAATTTAAATATGACTGTAATCACCCGATTTGAAAATGAAACAATCTTATTTTACATAATTGAGACATTGCTACTATTCGGCAGGTTTTACATCAATTCAACTTCTTTTGGCTATTTTGTCTTAATACAATGGATAAAATAGCTAGTTTGATTCAGAATTTCAACAATGATTCGTATTTAAGTAAATACATAAATGTAAACATTTTGTGGCAATACACACGTCAAAATTATAACTTAAAGATGAAAACAGTCACACTTATTCTGTCAGATTTTTATACCCAATAAAATGTAAATTTGGTTGTTACAATTTATAGATTCTCGGCTTTGGAGTCCTGTGAAAATAAATCTCCTTTCTTGAGTTCATTCCGGAGCTTCACCCACTCCGACATTTTTTCCTCGGACTGATTCCCAAGTTCCGCACACTCCCTCCGCAAAGTCTCCATCTCCTTTGTGAGGGCCTCTAGCTCCTCGTCGACGTCCTCCTCGCTCACCTTTCCTTCAATCTCGTGCTTCCACCAACGACACACAGGAGCTGGCCAGTGGACCTCTTCTTCTCTCACACTGATGGAAAAGATGCTGGCGAAATAGAGTTCCATGCAATATTTCCGGTCGTCAACTAGTTCCAAGCTGGCTTTCTTCATGTTTGGCAACCCCTTTCCCAAATCAATTGCTTTCACCTTTTCTTCAAAACTGGTACTAATTTCTTCAAAACTACCTTTGCGTGCTAAATTCTTATGATTATTGCCTCCGTGAGGCTCCTCTTCTTTCAAATCCATTGAGTCGTCCAAGATTTACTTTCACTTTTCAGAGGGAAAGCGAGTGTTAAAATTTACAAGTGGTCTTGAAGAAGAACAAACGACAAGTGTCACAATTCGTGTCTACCTCCGTTCCATAAAGGTAAATCATCGATTGTGTTTTAAGAGTGGTGAAATGCTACTTCGCATTTTCAAATATCGATTCACCCAAAAGGAAGGACAGCATTAAAAGCTTGTGCGGAGAAAGTTCTTTGAGCAAAAGAGTAGTTCCAAGGTCATCACGAGACGTGTGGCAATGTGGTGTATATATTTATTTGCGAGAAAAACCTGAGCTTCTTGTCCCTAATTGGGGAAGCGTCCTTATACACTCACTAAACGCGATCTTTGAGCAATTTAGTGAGGAAATGTGTCCGCATCTTTTGTAAACTTTCTCCGAGATTGTAATTGAGTTTTAGAGGAAAGCACGTCAAATAACTTGGTTCCTCGAGGTGCTCTCGCTTCCCCTTTCTCGACGGTACGTCCAGGTAATAGCAATTATATTATGGTTCTCAAAATCGAAGACGGCGAAGCTTTCTCCGGTGTGCACATTGTCTCGATTAACAAAAAAAAACTGTGTCGCAAGAAGAAGGGATAATTTCACTTGACTTGCTGAATTTTAGTGAGACGGAATCTTGATGTTTTACATACCGAAAATTTGCATGCATGCCTATTTAATATACCTATAGATGAAGTGGTTCTGATTAAACGCTTGTTTGATTGACACATTAATCTGCTGAAGTAGAGTATTATTGAGGCATTTCCATCATAATTATCTTGTGAAGCATTTACCGACTTTCAGTTTAACAAACGTTGCAGGTGAATCACAGTTTGTTGTACGCGTCTTCAGTTCAGTTTAAACTCTGCTGTATTATTAGGGAACACATTGCAAGTTTATAATTCCAAAATGCGGCGGTATTTCCAAGCAACAATTGTAACTGCATTGTTGACTTTTAGCATCCAGATATGCGTTGGTGAAGAGGATTCCGCGATGGAACCCATCCATTCGAAACAAATGGTGTTCTTGGGCACTTTTAATGGAACATCTTATCTTGCAGACACGACAAAAGTTGTAAGCAAACTCTTTTTTACAATTTTCTTTGCCATTTTTTTTCGATCAATATTTGAGTGGTATGCTTTTAATATGTGTTGTAGGATTGGAAGTCGGCGAATGACACTTGCCAACGGGCGAGACTCAAGTTGGCCCAATTCAACTCGAAGGACCATGCCGATTATATAGTCAACATCCTGCTCAACGATGAGGAACTCAAGGGAAACAAATTTTGGATTGGACTCATTGAGAATCGGTCGCCGTACGAAATGCTGAAATGGGCGGAGAACTGGGATCCCACTTGGCTATACGAAAAGATTGACAGACAAGTCATTCCAAGTGGAATGTACAATAACGGGGACTGGGAAAATGTGTATTGCGGCATCTTCTACAACATTGGCTACGCGCCCACTGTGCAAACAAAGTATTGTTCGGAAGCGGACTACTATTCTCTTTGTCAAAGTCATATTTGATCATACTATTTAGCACAAAAAAATTGATTAGCATCATCAGAGTGACGATGAATCTGGGTATTCCAATGTTTGTTTGTTATGCAAGCTTTATCTTGATTGGGAGCTTATCAATTACACCAAAATTAAAATTGACAGATTATTGAACAGCAATTGACTCCAGCGTAAAAGTTCCGCTAATTCTTCACCGGTGAGTTAGGTGTTCACCCAACGTTCAAATCATGTAACTCCAGTTATGAATTATATAACCAAACAAAACACTTTTGTAACCAGGTATTTTTGTTTTTAAGTGTTGGGTAAATGTCCATTTAAATCGCGTCATTGGAAAAGATCGTGCAACATGTCATTCTTGGGCTGAATTAAACTTCGAGTACACTCTGATAACTTGGAAAGCCGAAGATGTTTCAGTGAATTATTACAATTAATTAGTACCACTGCGTATAAAATAACAATGTTCTGCTTCCACTCGTGACCGAACTTATTTCTTTGATAAAGCATTAAAAGTGGGAAGATACTTATCAAACCAAGTATTGGTTATGGTACTGGAAAGTTATGATAAGATTGATAATTTTGTTGAGCAATTATTTTCTGGCTCCAGAACCAGTGAGAAATCACTTGCAGGCACGCATTTAAACAGTTCCTACTTAGGTGGTCATAAAAAATTAAAATGCGTAGAATTTTAGTTTCTGTTATAGCGCTTTCGTGCGCACTGAGTTTTCTTGAGACAAACTCAGCTAATGAATTGAACGACGTTTTGAGATGTGGGGGCACAATAAGTGCAACAGTAAATTACCCGGTGGATATTACGTACCGGATGGACGAGCCTTTTGAAGCAAACGAGAGGTGCGTTTGGGTAGTTCGAGCTCCGAATGTGACACACTACAATGTCTTTGTCAATGAACTCGGCTTTCCTCAGTCGGACGACAATCACCGCCTTGTCATCACAAAGCTGGATTTCGGAGCGTCGTCTCCATCACACAGAGTTATGTACGTAGGAAAAGTAATTACAAAATTACAATAATATTAATAATAATTAATAATAAAAATACGTAATTATTAATTATTATTTATTCAACAGAAATGAAACCCAGGATTTTATTTCTGGAGGCCCTGCCGTGCTCATCACATTCCAAACAGGACCTTCAAATCCTGAAGGTCACCGGGGCTTCGCCCTGTCCCTCACACCGACCGATTGGGGAAGTACAAACCGTCCATACAACCAGTCCATTGACGTCATGATGACCAACGAAAATTTGACTGGCACAATTCGACATCCAGAAAGTGGCTTGTATGTAGAGTACAATTCAGGCTGCGAAAGCC
>JAHZMW010001874.1:0-10508 GCA_027743745.1 Alloscopus bannaensis | reverse complement strand
ATCCCTTTCCTCCTTGGATACAGTCGCATCTCTTCTACAGCAGCGACAAGATCTTCTGAGGAATAGTTGTAATACACAAAGGACCGATTTTCGATTTTAAAATGAAGTTCGTTAGCTTTGTACGCATTATAGCTGTTTTACTGCTATCCACAT
The DNA here is from genome assembly GCA_027743745.1 of Alloscopus bannaensis. Lineage (NCBI taxonomy): Eukaryota > Metazoa > Arthropoda > Collembola > Entomobryomorpha > Entomobryidae > Alloscopus > Alloscopus bannaensis. The sequence goes on along the minus strand of JAHZMW010001874.1, from coordinate 10,355 downwards.
CACTTGTCGTGGCTGAAGATGGGTCCTCAGATCCACCAGAGGTTACTGTAGCTCAAGGGAAACTACAAGGGCTGAAGTATCGTTCCAGAAAGGGAAGCCCTTATTTTGGGTTCCTTGGCGTCCCTTATGGAAAAGCATCCGTTCGATTCGGGGTAAGAGGAGTCATAAGTTATTTCTAGCGTGCAACAAAACACTACCATGATTGGCTAACATGTTGGGAAACGACAAAGTGTGGAATATTATTCACACTTTTTTGGAAGCAACTTTTTGGAAGGTTATTAATTTGGCATACAGTCAGTCGCAATGCCATTTTTATATTACGCAAACTTGCATGATTTGAGTTGTACATGAAGATGTTACCAAACATGTTTTTTCAGCCCCCACAACCTGCAGATAGCTGGACTGGAACCAAGGTGGCAACCAAGTTTCCACCCCAATGCTACCAATTCTGCTTGGTACAGCAGCGTCTAACCGGCAATGAGGATTGTCTCACGCTCAACATCTACACAAAAAACGTTCGTGACCTTTATCTCTCACCACGCTTTGCATGCCAGCATTGTACACATTTGAAGGTTGCTTTTTATCACTCTTTTTGTTAAAGTGTTATGCAAAAAAAATTTAGGTGAAAGGAAATGCTCCCGTGATGGTTCTCCTTCATGGAGGTGGCTTCCAGTTTGGAACCGGCAATTTTCACGAGGCCGCCTACTTCATGGATGAGAATGTGGTCCTGGTTTCCATTCAGTACAGATTGGGGGCCCTAGGGTTCTTGAATTTTGAGGACGACACTGTTACTGCAAACAATGGTCTCAGAGATCAAAGTTTTGCCTTGCGGTGGGTACAGGAGAATGTTGCCAACTTTGGAGGCGATCCTACGAAAGTTAATATTTTCGGATACTCTGCTGGTGGTCAGTATAACATTACTATGTAAAACAGGCCTACATAAATACTTACAACCACCGTTATTATTTCATGTACTTTTTTACTTTGCAGGTGCCTCAGTTCATTACCAAATGCTGTCGCCAATGAGCAAAGGTACAAATCAGTTTTAAAAGCATGATCTGTCTTTCCTTGTCTGAACGTCAAAGCTACATATGCAAGGGCTCTGGAATTGCAGGTCTATTTAGCACAGCGATTTCTCAGAGTGGAACAAGCCTCAGTCCATGGGCATTCCAGAAGAAACCGAAAAAGTTAGCTCTTGCTTTGGCCGAGAACGTTGGTTGCACGCGTGAGACAACTGAGGAAATTGTAGAGTGCCTTCGGAGCAAACCGCCCAGTGAAATTGTTAACGGTCAGCTAAAGTTTGCGGTAAATTGATTGCGTCACGGTTTTAATTGAGCAAGATTAGGTCAGCAAAAAGAGGATCAGTACATTTTGCAGAAAAACATTTATATATATATAGAAATTCCCCTTCGAATTCGACTTGATCAGTATGCTGTTCAGTCCGTCGGTCGATCATGGAACGAAGGAGCCAAAGTTCTTGCCTGACACCCCGTACAAGCTAGTGGAGAGGGATGAAGTTGCTAGTAAGGTCCCCTGGATTGCCGGTGTAACCAGAGATGAAGGAGCTTTATATATTGCTGGAAGTAAGCCTTGGCCATCACATATGAACGTTTTACCTGTTTACAGTTTCCAGAAATATTCCATTTTAACACTGTCGTCCATTTTAATCCCAATTTTCAGTGGTGGAGCACGATAAGAGTATCGACATTCTGAACTCTGACTATTACAAAATGGCTCCGTACATGTTGTACTACGAAAACTCGGCCCCTGTGTCCGCACAGAAAAGCATCGCGGAAAAGATTTGGAAGTTTTATATTGGGGCTGGGGAGAAAGCAAAGACTGACGACTTCATTCAATTAGGACGACTCTTCGGCGACCGTTTCTTTGTCACTCCAGTCTCAAGAGGAATCAGAGAGCATGCCAAGAAAGCTTCCTTCCCAATTTACGCCTACATTTTCAGCCGAGACGCAGAGCATTCAACTACGCATGGATTTCTTTATGCCAAAAACAAATATGGTACAGTTTTTATGGATTGGATTATTTAATTACTTCAGTTTAACAAGTTGCTAAATAATAAATAAATGCATAACTTACTCCAATTATTTTTCTATTTCTTTGCAGGCGTCGCCCACGCCGATGAGTTGAAGGTAACTCCACCATTTGAATTCGCTCTGAGTTAAATACGGTTAAATGCTAAATCTTTTTACTTGATTGCAGTATTATTTTTGTTATCTTACAGTATCTTTTCAATCGAACCTATGGCTCTCCTGATTATCCTCTTGATACTGAAGATGGAAAGTTTTCAGAAAAGTTAATGAAGCTATTCACGTCGTTTGCCAGAGATGGGTAAGTAGAAAGTTTTAAAACTTTTACTACAACAAAACCAAATACAAAATGCAAATTCTTGAAATTGCATTTCATTTATGTCAACGTAATCGGCAGAAAACCGACGTCCACATGGGGAGCCAATTGGGAACCTCTGAAACTTTCTGGTGATGACGACACAATAAAGTGGTATGATATTAATGATGACACCCAGGTGCTTTCAACAGACCCTTTTAAGGAAAGGACGGATTTCTGGGAAGGACTTCCCTTGAAGGAGCTAGAGAAAGAAGACTATCCTGATGAGAAGGATGAGCTCTGAAAATGCAACTGCCAATTACTGTACAAGTCTATCACTACTATTATGCTTGTTCGGAGCCAACAGTATTTTTGAAAAGACAATTTTCAGCTCTTCCTATAAATTCTTTTCGCCTCGGATGGCATATCTCCCTCTTTTCAAACCACCATGCTTATACATTAACTCTGTTATTGCTTTAAAAAATAAAACAAATTCGCCGGAGCTTTGAGCAAATCGAACAATGATAATTTGGCAACCGTAATATAAGATATGTATTAATAGTACAAGTCTTTGTGTCTCTACTTTCTTTTGGATGTCCCGGTTTCCGACATGCTAGATTCCAAATTACTCATAAATTATGGACCTGCAAGTGTGTCTGGTTAAATAACCACTTTCTCATCCGTCTTAACGAAAATGCAAACTTGATAAACGATGCCATCTTCGACCAAGCGGTATGTTACCCGAAACAAGTTCCTAGTACTTACTCCAGCTATACAGTAATGCAAAACAATAAAATGCTTTCCATATCCGTCATCCCACTCAACTTCATAGAGTTTGATTATAGATCTTAAAGATCTACCGGCACAGGTGCATCAAGTTTTTTTATGCAGCAACAAGATGTACAGATGTACTATGCTGATCAAACCGCTAATTTTGTATAAACAAACGGTTTCGCAGTAGTTTGAATAATTTATTTATGTGGAGACTTTGTTAAAATTTCACTCACAATTATTGCAATACGAATATTATGTTTATTGAGATTACATGCGAGACTCGGCGTTCACAAGAAATCTCTGAAAGAGTGTAAAATATCTTACGCGAAGGTAGAACTTTAAAAAATAGTGTAATTCTATTGATTCCAAAGACATAAAACTAATATCGTACAATTAAAATAGACTGCTTCCATTAATAAATTATTTATAGCAGACGCTTAAAACGTATTACATTTTATCTTCAGTTAAAGAAGCCATATACGGCAGACAAGGATAAAAACTATAGTATAATAATGACTGAAGTGGTTCGAGCTTCGAGTACTAAAACATGTCGTTTTCTTTGTTCTACTGTGCATCAGCATACAACGGACTTCCCGGCTCATCATGCACACAAAACTCATCTACCGCCGGAGGACCTGAAATGCTGTAAACTAGTCTCTTTGCTTTGTACATCTCCTGTTTCTTCCACTTTACCAAATGCAGGACAACCACCGCTAAAATTGCATTCATTGCCAATGACACGAGCACAAATAGCCACAAGAAGGCTTCACTCAACGCTTTGTCGCAGTTCACATCAAGCTGCTCAAGTTTATTCGCAATTAACTCCATCTTCGAGTCGTAGCTATCAATCTGTCGTAAACTATTCACGATTGATGAGTCATCTTCGTTGGAGATGCCGTGATGCCAATGGTAAGGCATTAAATGATTAACACTCACTCCATATATGGAGTCTACTGTGATGACTGAACTGCTCCTGCCGGTGTCTTTGTCGACTTTGATGAGTTGGCAACCGGAGGGAATGGTGAGTTCGTATGCCCCCACAGCTTCCAAATCCACATTCATCGATGTGTTATCAGAACAGAGGATCCTGAATTCTTTACCCGTCGAATTCTCCTCTGTTGCTGATGCTGGCGGAGCAGAAATGATTTTCACCGTTTGCGTAGCATTCCGCGAAATCATCATCTCTCTCGGTGGCTCACTTCCAACTTGTCTGCAACTCAAAGAACAGCTTTCCACAATGTCCTCCTCCATATCTGATTGTAAGGCATGTATGCACATTTCCTGGTGGTGAGTTCCACACTTGTCCGTGTCTTGAGCGTTCCACCCTTTGCAAAAAGCATCCGATTTGGCACACGAGCACGGCATAATTCCATTTAATCCCAAGTTGAACGGGATGCTCTCCCTCCCCTCCCAAAGTGAGCAGACTTTGTTCTCCGTGCGAAATGGGACTGGATGAAATTTCACGAAATAATTGGACGGAGCAGCCTTTCTTGGGACCAATGGAATTAGGATTCGAACAATGAAGGAGTCCTCGTCCCCAAAAATGCAGTCGGATATGGGAAGCTGGAAGTACGCTGATATTTGTTCGATGGGTATAGCCAAGTCGTGTGACTCATCCTCCAGAGCTTTCCTGAGATGAGACAAAAGCCCCTTCAAAGACTCCATCTTGATTAGACTCCAAGGGATGCGCTGAGCTTGACAGGTTTCCACTGCGGAGACCCACTTTTGCGACTCCATGTACTGATGAAGCATCAACGTGCTTTGCAATGTGGTCCAGGCAATGATTGCAGCGGCCTCTTGGACACCCTTGGAAAGCAAGCTCCAGTAATCCGTTGTAAAGCTGGCGAACGTGTCGTGGTACTGGCTCTCCAAACTTGCTGACAAATCCGTCATGTTAACCACCTGAAAATTTGACAGCGAGGACGACGTCCTATTTCCGGTGCACTGTCGTAGGATTTCAATGTACTTCTGAATCTGATCTTGGCCGGTTTGCAACAACTTGAAATGGGGTTCCATTCGGAGCTTGGAGCAGACATCTTTGTCCCACAGGATGGTCGGATCGTAAAGAAAGTCGTTTGTTGTGGACTCCTTGTCACTCTTCCTCGTGGAGGAGAGAAACAAATTCTTCCAAGATGTCATATTCTCTGTAAACTGGTCGACCAAGTGGTTCATGTGATACATGACAGGGCATGGATAACCGTCGTCGTACCTGTCGGACTCGGTACAGTTATTATGATTTTTCCAAAACTGGATTTTCATGGCCTGCGGATCCCAGCGGGGCAGGTGAAACTTGTAGATGATTGGCAGCACCGTATTGTACATAATCGGGTATTGATTGTTTCGTTCTCTAATTGGGATTGCCCCGGACATTTGTGTCTCAACAGCGATGGCTCTCGCTGGACTACAACAAAGGGTCGCCAACAGGGCAAGAGAAAGACGAATTTCCATCTTCAGGGAAGCGAGTGGTGGATAAAAACCATGAGCTAACAACGGAAGCACACAATTGAAAATGAAGTTGTTTAGTAAGCTCATCTTTTGAATCTGCTTCTGTGCATGTGGGCAATAGTACTTTGCGCTCCTTGATGTTCCTTATAAATAAAAGGTTATTGCAGCTTACCAGAAAGCGTACTTCTCCCACAAAAATTGCGTTTTGACGGAGATGTGGAGTAGATCCTGCGGTGTAATAAAGCGTACTAACCTCAATCCAAAACCCGAATAAAATTTGAAATGCTCAGTGGTTACAAATAAAATCTGGGAGAAACCCTTGTGAATATAAGTACATGGATTTTTTTGTAAGAAGGCTATTATTAAATGTGTGCATTGGGGTAGTTCCGAATGATAGTGTCCATGTCGTGTCCAGAGTTGATTCATGAAAGTGTGAGTTTTTAACAGAATATCTATCCAGAGATGCAAGTACGAAAACAAATATGATTCTAAACGTTGTAAATTTGGATACATTATCTGTTGTACTTGGTGTATGAATACAGTGAGCCACATTGCTTCCCTGTTTGATGCGAGTGGAAGCATAAATTAGCTGGACGAAGATTTACCTACTTAAGACTGTTAAAGTTATCAAAAGGGGATGACTCACTCGCAGTAGCACTGGCCGTGCGAGCTCAAGCGGCTCCATGGATTAAAATATTATGCATAATGTGTAGGGAAGTAATTTGGGCATGCAAGATGACTTCAGAGCTTCGACACATCACATCAGGGGTGACTATTTAAGGCCATTGTCCAGAAAAGAGTGTGTCTGTAAACACCATTTGACTCTCAACAAAGATGGTTTATACTAATAGAATATGTTTTGTCTATTTGTATGTTTAGGTATTTAGTAATGTATCAAACTGAGCATTTATGATTTACATTTAGTATATACTTCTCATCCGAAAAGTGATGCGCTTGTATGAGAAAAATGATAATCCAATGTTTCATATATAGATATGTGTACATTATATATTTATGTATACTACGAGTCATAAAAATTACAAGTCTGCTCTCTCGCTTTATTGCCTTTAATTTATTCCCCCTCAGCTATAAGCAGACGAAGCAAACTGTAACTTGACGCATATCATGCTGTAGGTATTCAGAGAGTATAATCAAATTGAACGAATGAAATTATAAGCTCTCTGCTTTCTTTCAATGTTGGCTCTGTGGACAAACATGAAACATTGGGTGCACGCAGACTTTCACACATGCAGTGTACAAACAAGAACAATCCTTCGCTCATCAAGTTCAAGGAAGAGTCGATTAGACAAATACGGTTTTAAACATTGCGCGAAAGATGCACACGAATAAAAGTTTGCACAATAATGTATATTTAAAAATATAAATAAATGTCATTCATCCGCAGTATGTCTTCGCTTCGCCTCGTGTTTTAAAGGTTAAAGTTCATTTTGCTTTTTGTGTTGCATGTATTGTATTTCCACACCATCATTTGTAAAAAATGATTTTGTTCACATTTATTAAGCAATGCTGGCAATTTATTTGTTAACAACGCACACTGCTAGAAGTGTCTGAATGTAAATTGCCCACCAATAAATTTTATATTATTAATTATTTTGCATGTACAATGGGTGACGAGGAGGGTTAGCAAATTTTTCTAGGCCGCTTCTCAAGTTTTGTGACTTCATAAAATTATTTATGCAAACTTTATGATTGCATCCTTACTCTCATTTTAGTTACACATCTGAATTATTGCTATTTTTTAGTATTAGAATTATTATTTCATGCTACACTGAATGATCAAGGACAGCAAAATGCAAAGCTGATTTCGAGTACAATTGGTCATTAACATGACATTATAGGCCAATGTCGCTGGGGTAGAAATCTCCGTACTCGATTATTCATCTACTAGAGAGTTGCCTTAAAGTAAAAAAGGAGGCCTTTCTGCTCGCCATTAATCTGGGATTTGCTGGGCAGCAAAGCTATTTGATATTTGCGATATAGTTTCCTTTCTCGGGAGAGGATCTGCACCGCAGATTGAAAGTTAGATTAATAAACAAAATGGAAGATTTTCATCAGTCTAAACGAAGATCAAAATCCGGATTTTGGTATTGTTCAATCACTTACCTCTCAGTAATAACATTTGGAGTTGCAAATGCCGTGGACAAATTTCCTGTAAAAGATAGCTTAAGCATGGAGGGCAGGGTATTGGGAGCATTTACGGAAATGCAGAACACAACGCTCTTCTACCAGACATATGGTACAAGAAAATAATACTTGATAACTTTCAAAATTTGGTTTGATTTCGTGATTTAGAGATTGTTGAGGATACTACATATATTCAGTCAACATTATATGCTAAACGTGATCTTATTTGTAGTGCCCTTGATCTTCAAGCTGAAGCTCCCATTCTGGAGAGCAGAGGATCTCCGTCTAAATAAGTCTCTCCACTGTCCTAACGACGACATGTCTGAAAACTTTCTGTGTCCCACGGCATACCACTTGGACGGACTCCTCACCTCAATGGCTCACATGATGAAATTCTACCGTAATGTGGCCACCACCTCGACCAGTGTATCCGGCGGAGACATCTACGAGCACAACTTTCATTGTGACAAGATCAGGCCGCACTTCTTACATTTCTCAACTAAATTAGGGGGATTAGGACCGTATCTGAGCGAGTTCAAAAGTCGGTGTCCCTTCGGGAAAAATGCTACGCTGATAGTGAAAAACATCGAGTCCACCGCATCTCGGCACGCAGTGACGGCTTACGAGAAGCTCAAGGAATTGCAGCAGGAGCCTAACAAGGAGAGGAAAGGTTCCGACTGGAAGTTCCTTCAAATGGCAGAGTACATTGCTTTACAGAATTCCTACTCCCTGTCCCAATACGTCGATTCGGTCCAATGGGCTAATGCGTTTACATCCTGCCAGTCGTTCCGGCTGGATTTGGGGCTCGTAAGTCCCGCAATGCTCAATGAATCTCTGACCGAGCTGTCCAGGACCCTGTACGCCAGCGGATATAATTTCTCACTCCCCTTCCTCGGCGCGCTCCCTCATTACTACAAACTGCCTCTTGTCGACTGCATTCTCACCGGTGGCAGTGGAGGCAACTTTCTAGGGTCCGAAGGAAGCAACTCCACAGCAAATCTAATCATCCGCCTCCTCGTCCCTATAGTCAAGATAGGAGTCACTCATAAATTAATCAAGCTGAATAAAGTCCCGTACTTCCACAACGAGAAGGGGGTCGATAAAGTGTGTGAGCTCCAAAATTTCCAGGCCGAGGATATGTTTCTCGTCGAGGTGAATAATTCGCTGGATGCGACAACAGTGATTGGGAAGGCGTCCGTGTTTTGTGGAATGAGCAAGTTGTGCCGAGTGCCGGAACTCACTCACCGTCACGTCGTGGACCCATGTGTTGTCGGAATCATTACGAGAAACCACTCGTTGACGGAAACATCTTGTTACTTTGAGTGTTCCACCTTGCCCTCCTCGATTTCAGAAGGGAGCCTCTTCCCCATGTTCACTCAGCTCACTTCCAACAAGTACGCCATTACTGGGGTGATTCCCTTGTGGACTCCGCTAGTAGGGATTCAGTGTAATGGGCTCAATGCACACTTCATCCAAACGAATACGGCGGAAGGAGCCTTTTTGGTGACCCTCCCCTGTCATTGCGAAATCATTTATGGAACGAGAAGATTTACAGCTCAGCAGCCGTGTAATGAGCTTCTCAATGTGGAACATGTCATCGAATTCGGTGGCGGATCCCATCGTCGCGGCTCAGAGCGTGGGCTTCGGGGCGGGGAGGATGTTGTCGATTATCTAATCGAAGCAATGGATAATCAAAACAACATCACCTTTTCAAAGACGGGCAAGAACCATTCCAGTGACAAACATGAGGCGACAAGTGAACATCGGGAGTTACACTGTGGACACGTTCTGCTCTGGATATTCCTCATCTCTCTATTGCTTCTCAATCTTTTTACACTCTTCATACTGCATAGAAATCACATCATTACAGTCAACGCCCTTCTACATGGAGGTAATGCTGGCGGCATTTCCAGATTGGAAGAGTTCCCCATCCCCAGTTTCAATTCGGGGAGAACGCAGTAATATATGTTTCGCTACGCTGTAAGCCATGATGCCCAATGAACGGTGAAGAAGTGACATGTTAGACAATCACTATTTATAAAGAGAATACTTTTCAACCACGTAACTGTAGTTTGTTTTCATATTACATGGTGAAATTAGAAATTAAAAATAGCTTTGACATTGACATTGATGAGTGGATGAAGCGTGTACCATTTTCTGGAAGCACTATAGAAAAATTTATGCGGTCATTACATTGCAACGGTAAACACATACATTTTCACAATGGATCCACATCCATCCAACAAATTTTTCATCTGTAAAACACAGTTTGGTAAGCACGGGTGAATGGAACAAACCTCACGAAACACACGAAACGAAATGGTTCATTGTCTATTAAATTGTAAGCTACATACATGCTCTATGATTATGTTGTATGTATACTTTGTAGACCATCAATCCTAGTAATGGCAGTGTTCCGAAACGTTCCGAAACAAATAGAAACGTTCCGTTCCAAGGAAAAGTGTTCCACTAGAACAGAAAAGCGTTCCGTTCCAACCAAAAATGTTCCAACTCCGTTTCGTTCCAAGCCGTGGAACGAAATGGAACGCTTCATTCCGTTCCATCGGAGTTTGAACTTGAAATCAGCTGAAATCATCTAATTGGTGCGTGATTTCGCACTTGTTATGTACGAATTCAACTTTCCATACAAA